>JACBKR010000168.1:0-42528 GCA_014218235.1 Colocasia esculenta | reverse complement strand
GTTGGATTTCATTTGGCGTTATTCCAAAATGTGCAATGGTTTGATGTTATTCTCTCGCTCTATACTATTTATTTAACTATATTACCGCTCCGATATTCCGCATCGGGGCGTTACATAAATAGCCTTGAAATGATAAATGCCCTCGTAGGTGCTTGACATTCCAAGTTATAGGAATTGTCGACCTATTGGGGTTCAACAACTGGAGAGTCCCGAAACCAAGGTCCTCGACCACACGGTATGAATATCTTAATTCCATGTTGAGCACAAGACAATGCTATTAAGCGACTTGTCGTCAGCCCCAAAATGAATCTGTAAAGTGACTTGTTGTTGTTCACTAAAGCTGTAGGTTTGAGCGCCTCGTAGCCTATGTGTCGGCCACGTGGTGCTATCGTTCTGTACTACGTCATAGCCTCCACATGGCCATCTTGAGCTACGTGTCTATAGCACCTCATAGCATCTTCTTCAGTCATCAATCAATCTATACGAGTGCTGAAGTGACCTCATATTCTTCATGTTGGGCGACCTCATCAAGGTGCCCCCCAAGCTTGTCAATTCTCGAGGTCAAATCTGACCTCTATGACCACCATAAGCAAGTCAATTCTCGAGGTTGGATCTGACCTCTATGACCAATTTTAGCTCGTGGGACGAGATGATCGGTTCTTTATTCGCTCACACGGTTAGGGCAGCTAAGATTGCCAATGCGACCTCCTCGCGCTGCCTCCGCCAACACTTCATTCCGTGGGACGTGATGATCGGTTCTCTATCCACTCACGGGGTCGGGGAAGTCGAGATCGCCAATGCGACCTCCTCGCCTATCTCCACTGACACTTCAACTCGTAGGACAAGATGATCGATTCTCCGTCCGCTCACGGGGTCGGGGTAGCCAAGAATGCCAATGCAACCTCCTCGTGTTGTCTCCGTCGACACTTCAATCTATGGGACGAGATGATCGGTTCTCTGTCTGCTCACGGGGTCGGGGCAGCCGAGATTGCCAATGCGACCTCCTCACACTGTCTCTACCGGCACTTTAGCCCGTGGGACTAGATGATCGTTTCTCCATCCGCTTACGAGGTCGGGGCAGCCGAGATCACCAATGCGACCTCCTCACGTTGTCTCCGTCGACACTTTAGCCCGTGGGACGGATGATCGGTTCTCCGTCCGCTCACGAGGTTGGGTTAGCCGAGATCGCAAATGCGACTTCCTCGCACTGTCTCCGCTGATACTTCAGCCCGTAGGACGAGATGATCGGTTCTCTGTCTGCTCATGGGGTCAGGGCAGCCGAGATCGCCAATGCGACCTCCTCACGTTGTCTCCATCGACACTTTAGCCCATGGGATGAGATGATCGTTTCTTCGTCCGCTCATGGGATCGGGGCAGCCGAGATCGCCAATGCGACCTCCTCGCGCTGTCTCCGCCGACACTTCAGCCCATGGGACTAGATGATCGGTTCTCCATCCGCTCAGGGGGTCGAGGCGGCAAGATCGCCAATGCGACCTCCTCGTGCTGCCTCCTAAGAACTACGACTTCACTTGCATGATATGCCTCTACATAGACCATCGGTGACCTTTGGGACTTGGCCCCCCATGCCTAGTTTCACGAGGCTTGATATCAATCAAGAAAGGAGATCGTAAGGGAAGCCATACTAACTTTTAGTAGTGTTTCCCATAGACGACGCCAAAATGTTATGATATGTGTAATCGAGGTCGGCTCATGACGTGGTGACTGCCGAGGCGACCAGTGCAAGGCATCAGAGCCGAGACGACTAAGCCGAGGGACCGATCCGAGGTCCACTTAGTAGACCTAGATGTGTGCTCCGAGCTTCCAACGACGTTGATCGAGGACTTGCAAAGCCCACCGAGGGTTCTCTGCAAGGAGACACTCCGACTCTCAAGTCAGAAGCTAGCTGAGAAGAATGACCTAGCCTAAGGAGTGAACAACGTACTTGCGTCTAGAGAGTGTCTGCCTCTTTTATAGGGGGAGGGTCGCCTAGGGAGACCACATGCGACTTGGGAATAGAGCAGCAGTTACTGAAACCGTCGCCTCATCAGTTGCCATAACTGACCCCACAATCTGGTTATGGGATTTATGGAGCCCATTAGTGGACACACGATCGGTGGCTAGTCCAAATGGGCATCACACAGGAATTACGCTAGCCACACTCCAGAAATCCCATAAACACGTCGTGCTCCGTATCAATCAAGGCCGAGCTGGGCATTCCTAGTCCTTGGCCAAGCCGAGGAGGTCTGCCCAAGGAGTGTGAAGAGGTTGTCCTAGACGGCCTGACTCGTCAGACTAGATGATAATAGAATCTAGTTCCAACCACATCAGGATGTTGGCTCTAATACTTTGTAAGGTCGGCCTAGTCGAGGCTCTGGCCGACCTGTGGGGACCCCCCGTATCTGTAGGTATAGACCTTGGTAAACCACAATACATGCAAAACTCAAGTCATTAGGAGCTAACCAAAGTAGGTGCTGACGTCTAACACCGACTTCACTTGCTTGGAGGGTCAAGCATAACCTTCTCGATGCCTCCTCTAGATATCGAGAGGTCAACAAGAATGGCAAGCTCCATTTCCGCAGGCCAGGGTTCTAGTTCAGGAATATATGATCTAATAGGGCCCCTTAGCTCTTAAGTTGACCCAAAGTCACCTAATTGGGCCTAGCCTAGTACAACTCTCTTGGCACAAGGAAGAAGGAGAAGACAAAGGTCCCCAAAAAGGAACTTAATCTCATATCAGAACCCACAGACGTTTTCCACCCAGGGCCATCTTCAAAAGAAGGTCAACAATAGATGGTAGGCAAGGGCAAGAGGATAGGCGACAACACAAGATATAGTCCCATGACTCTCACCCTCATCTTACTCTTTGCTCGGACTGAGCTCTTCCCCTTATTGACTTGATCGTTAAAGGGTAGTCCTCAGATCCACATTCTTGAGACCGACTGTCTTGCATGTCAAAGAATAGCCGAGAGCGGGCCGAATACTTGTTCCTTTTCCTCTTCCCCATCGCCCTAGGTCTAGATTCGGCCCATCGTGATTGTCTCTGCTAAGAATCCAAGAGCCAAATAGGGCCGACCATATCATGATCCAAACTTTCCCCCACGTCATAAGTAACACATATATTTCTTATACTCATAAATATAATTTTATATAATAAATATAGCTCTATCTTGAGGAAATAGTAGCTCTCATTGAAATTGATAATTTTCAATTGAAATCTTTGTTTATTTGTCAATATAAAATTATAACATACCAAACAGTGACTTAGTAGTAGTCCTCCATGTGCACGAAGAAGAGTTCAGGAGTTCAACTCTTACCAATAACATATTTATGAAGAACTTTCACGAAATTTTCTAAAGATAATGTCAATGGTTCAATTCCCATCGGATGATGTAATAGGCTAGTATATTTCAATAAATAAAATAAATATTTGTCAATTCCATTCTTTATTTTACAACTAAATCTTCAAACAACAGTAGAAGGTAGAAATATGGTGTGAGAAATATTAACTAATAGTCCATTAGTTGAAACTCGTGTGGCATCACGTGGGACGTCATATCATCCGTCGGCGTCACCTACCATCGCCACTATTGTTGCCATCAATTGAGCATTGTTGGTGCCATCACCACCATCATCATCGCTGTCATTGTTGTCGACGTCATCGTTGCACCACTTGTTACACTATTTGGGTTGGCTATGTAGTGCCACGTGAGAATCATGTGTGCCGCCACCCGACTAGATGGTTTAATATTTAGGGTTTTAGATGGATGCCCAGCTCAATAAATCACAATCCGGGCATATCAGATGCCTTGTCCCATGCCTGTAACTTCGTACCATTTTGGGAACTTGACTTAAGAAATGATTACAAGTAAACATTGATAAACTTATAACCAATTAATAAAATTTCTTCTATCTTGATCACCTAATCAAATTCAAATCTAGTTGTGTAAGTGAATCTTCTATGAACAAAGCCATCTTGATTGTGGCATGTTACTTCACTTGCTGGATTTCTCTTCTTTTTTGCCATCTGGTCAAGCAAGACTCCACATGGGTGTGTATGCATTCGATTCTATCTCCTGCACATGTGCAATGGCAAACCTAACTTATGTCTAGTGGGGTCACGTGACCCCATTGAATTTTAAAAATTCTATTGAATAGTTTAAAAGTTTCTATTATGTTAAATTTGATTAGATTTTTTTTCAAAGGAAGTGACCCCATTGGACTACAAAACAAAGTCTATGGGTGCATTCTAACTCTTAAAGTGACCCCACTGAATAAAATTCATGTGTCAGCCACTGCACACGTGCACACATATATAGTTTAACTCCATTAAAGCAACATTCGTGTATACACTAGGAGGTTAGAAGTTCGATTCTCAAGTCTATCAAGATTATTAGGTGATTTTAAAAAATATATAAATATACATGATTCAGATGTAAGTCCTTAGTATTAAACTCGGAACCTCTTGTACATGTCAAGACTAGGCCAACCAGCCTAACATACCGAAAAAAAAAACATGTGTGCATCCTGTACTACACATCAAGTTTGTTTTAATCCTATGCAGAGATACCAAGTAGTCTTGCTTGCAGGAGGAAAATATCTTTCAAGTCACGAAAATTTCTTTGACTTCGTTCTAATGAGTTGATCTTAGTCTTTCTTCTTCTTAAGTTGTTGAGTTATTAGATCGATATCATCACATTCAAAATTTTAAAATATAAGTCAGAACGTCTATATGTATGTATATTTTGTTCATCTTTAATGTAGAACTATCCAAACATGATCCTTCATGTGCTAACAGTGTGAGGTAACCCAAATTATAATCATGGACCAAAAAACTATAAGCATGGCCTCTCGATACCACATACATTAGATTATTCATTTCAAACCCACTTTGATAGAGGGGGATGTATCGCAGGGTTAAGTTAACTTGAGAAATTATCGGGCGGTTAACTTGAGAAATTATCGCAGGGTTAAGTTAACTTGAGAAATTAACTTACCTAATTTTAGAAATAAAAATGAGACAAAAAAGCCCAAACTATGGATGAATCTCTATCCCACTTGTCACATCATAAAAGAACCTCTTACCATCCTGGAAAAAAATCACCTTTTTACTTAACCAAGAGTAGCAAGTTACCCCGCCCACCTGAGTTGGGTAGGTTAACTCCGCATTTACACCATCTTACCTTATTATGACCCCCATATCTCACGATTAGCCTACCCTATACCAAACTCAAATAACGCTAGCCATTCCTTTTCACCACCATACTTAAGAGTAAGTTGTTCATTAAAGCAGCCCAAAAGCTTATACGGTGATAGTGTAACGGCCCCGACGCCCCGGCTCCAGCTGAGAGTCCGACCACCGGTGCCGCCACCCACAGGTCCAGAGACTCGGAAGAGTTAATGGACCAATCTAGAAAGATATGTAAGGGAAGTAAATGACGACAACAAGCACTAAAAATGTACTAACAAGTGAAGGAAAACATCAACCACAGAGTACGAGTCTAGTACAGTCTCAAGTAACAAGGTACAAGAGCTGAAAAGAGGGAATAACAAATCCCTTAAGGGCATACCCCGAGGGTGAAGAGCCAAGTAGCACTAGGGAAACACTGCTCAAGGAAGACGTTGTCTACTACGGCCCAGTCTCCTCTGTCCGCCGCGGAAGGTGCTGCTGTGAAGTCTCACCTAAAAAGGAGGGAATGAGCTTCACAAAGAGGCCCAGTAGGGACTACCAATCTCCCACTGATTCTAAAAAATAGAATAGATATATGTTTTAAAGGAAAGTAAGTAATATAATCTATTCTCTTAATAGAGTAAGTGCGGAAGAGGAAGTAAATTACACGGCCATCAGTCTAAACACGTCGAGACCGAAAACTTGTGTAACCACGACACTAGGATGAACCCAAGGCTACAACACAGACATAGGGAACTGTCTGGACAAAGACATAGCCACAGAGAACAGCTACCACTAGTCAACCAATCAGGAGCACTACGCACCTTACCCTCGACCACCAGTCCAGGTCTGCCACCTCCCATCGGAGTGAGACCACGGAACTAAAAGTAACCACACAACTGTCGTAGTCTGGTCGGACTACGGTCCCACTTCTGGCCCCTCTAAATGGTACTGAATCATGTGAGTGAGAAGTGAGGAGGACTAGTTGATCTGCACCGAACGAACGACCAACCCTCTGTGTCCTAGACTAACCAAGAGAGCTCTACAAACGACTCAACATGGCCTTCCACCACCATTTTCCCCTCACTACCAGAGTCAGTGACTCGAGCATGCCCGCCACCTAGAGAACTCCCTCACCGGTGCGTGGGGACGGGGGTCCTAGTAATAGTAACAACCCTAACGAGATAAGCCCTCCCAGTGCCAAGCATCGAGTGAACAACTAGTAGGACTGTGCTAGGACAACACAGGTGCCAAGAAACTCAGAGACGCAGTAGAACAGACTCTGAACAGGGCGCATGTCACTCTCTGTTTGAGAAGCGACAGAGTCACTATCACTTTCTCAGAGGAGGCGACGCAGTGGTAGTCGCAACCAGAATGAGACACTCGGCCTGACGCGACATGGTTCAAAGGCAACACACCCCCTATCACAACTAGAATGCGACAGGGAGGGTGTCGCATTAGGAGCCAGAAGGCACAGGGAAGTGTCACGTCTAGGTTGCACAACAGACAGAAACCTGGGTGCCAATCGAGACCTCTAAAAATGCCCCAAAATGGTAAATCCGATGTCACATAGTGAGGGGAGCTTAGAGAACAACAGTACACATGCTAGAAGTACAAACCACACTCATCCACACTCATGAATGACAATGTGAAGGATCTACACTCATGAAACATCACATGCACATTCATGAGATCACTCAAACCCCCAACCCTTCAAGATCAAGGAATTCAACCATGCATTCAAACACCTAGTGTAGATTCTACAAGGCTTGGAGAAGAGGAAGGAGATCCCTAGCATGCTAGAACTAGGGAGGTTGAGAGAATCTCTACTTCAAAATGAAGAGCCAACCCTTTGGGGTCTTCTCGTGTGCAAGGTCGTCTCCTCCTCGCTCCAAGCTCCACGCTCACACCATCCACGTGCAATGCCCGGCCTCCTACACGTCAGAGAAAAGGTCACACCACGTCGGAGGAGAACAACGATCCGGAGACGCACACAACCCACCAAGAACACCTCCAAGAACTCCCCACAAGGCTTTTTCGCTCAGAGGGGTCGAGGAAGGAAGGGGAGAAGAAGAAAAAGGAAGAAGAGGTCTGTTCTTAACGCCCCGACGCGGAATATCAGAGCGGTATTTACAGTTATTAAATAGTACAGAGTGAAAAATAATTGCAAACCTTGCACAAATGGAATAAGCCAATAACCTCCAATTTCATAATAATCTACCAGTCATCATTACATCCACGCATCAGAGCCAGAATTAGGGCCCCGAGTACTTTATTCAAAATCAACTATTACATATGACTAACTGAACTCATACTATACTAACTACTACTAGATAGCACTGGTGGCTGAAATGGTCACTCCTCCTGACATCTCCCTCAGTCCCGTCCTCGTAAGTGTGGTCGGCTCCATCCGACTCACCTGAACACATAAATCAAACACGCAGGATGAGCGAATAACGCTAGTAGGACTAATATCTTATAACACAACATGCATTAATAGTTAATGTCTTAAGGCATGTTACTAGAGAGTAAAGTCGTGGAGAGCATGTTTACGATAACGGAGAACAATAGCAACTCGCACAAAGTACATAGTACAACGCGAACGACATAGAATGACCATGTAACGTTGTAACATGTAAATTGCACAACAGTGCACCAGTAACGTCACGCTTACACACTTGTAGAGATAATACTTTGATTGTCATAGATTAATCTAGATAGTAAACTTGCACTGAATGCATGCCGTACACATCCTTGATCATTTAACTCCCATGGGTACTGGCACTTTTCGGGCGCTCCTCCCAGGACCTGATCGGCCCTATTGCGCTGGCATTAGTCATTTCTTTATCTTAGACAATCACCACTATGGCCAATAGAGTACCAAGAAGAGATAAGAGAGTACTAGACGAGATAGATGAGAGAGTACGTGAACGTGAACATGAGAGAATATATAGAACATGTGAGATATGGACAATTCCGTAAACAACGTGAAATTCCGATAGTAACGGTTGCACATCACCAGGTCGGGTGCTGGCAGTCTGGTGGAAGTCACAACCACCCACTTAGTCGTGTCGTGAACACGGCCAAATGGTTCGTAGTGAACTTGAGACGAGAAGAAAGACACGAAGTCATGGATCGTACTGATCCCTAGGGTGTAACGAGTTTTGGGGTACAACCAGCTCGTTGACTAGGACGTGCGCCAAAGCCAAGAAGACTTACGGAGGTCTTGACAAGGATTCCCTAGTCCAGTCGAGAGTATTCTCGGTGGAGAGGTGGTCCAAGTCAAGAGAAAGTGTGTAGAAAATAAGTCCGTCGTGCCCCGAGTGCTCGAGGCCGAGGGAAAACGATAACAGTAGATGAAACAAGCGGTAAAACGGAAACAATATAATTAAATAAAATAGGGAATTTAGTAATTAATTTCACTAATTACTAATATATTATTGAGTGAATTAACAAGGTCTCATGGCATATATAAACATCTAGGTGTGCAAGTGTAGATGAATCAGAGAGCACATGATTGTGCACATGGCTTTTAGTTTAGTTAATTTCACGTAAGAATATTCATTAACAATAACAAGTCAAATTTCACCTAGACAACACTTATTAAGATTACACTGGTTTAATTGACAAGTATAGCAGGTTTATGTGTAAATTGCAGGTTTTGGCCGTTCTGTTCAGAACGCGACGCACGAGTCTCTCGCGTCCAGGTCGCGACACAAGTTCGGGTCGCGTTAAAGATCAGGTCGCGACAGGGTCTAGGGTCCAATAGGTCGCGCGACCAGGTCCGATTGCGATATCTGACCGGGCGCTGAGGTGGACCGAGGGCAGGTCGCGACGCGTTGCCCAGTCATGTTCAGAACGCGACGGATCTTAGCGTCGCGACACCATCTGCTGTCGCAGCGTATCGTGCCGTCACGATACCAGAGGGCCGCCCGACCCAGAAAAGGGTTTTTCCCAATCCCAGTGGGTCTACTAAACCACGAGCACTTCAAAAATCCGAATAAATTCATACGGATGACTAAAATCACGAGATAATTTTATACAAAACTAGAACATGGAGATCTATCACTGGAATGACTAATTAAAAACAGACAAGTGTAAAGCATGATTTGGCTAGGTTACTTTTCGTTAACCTAAACATGCATAGGTCTAGAGAATGATTTAATTCGCCATAGATACGAGACAAAAATTAGGGCAAATAGAGGCGTTTGAAAGGTAGAAACAAGTAGTATTTATGATATTTATTTCAGATCATGGGATCGAGTATAGTAAGGATTCAAAGCAAACAAGGGGTTCGGGTGCATGAAATAGATAAGGTTTTGCAACATTTAATTCGCTCACATAGTGAACGAAATTGAACGAAACAGAGAGGGCTTTAGCAGAGGTCATGAAGTCTTCCTAAGGTAATTTTACACGATTTAGTCTGCGAGATTACCTACCTTTTTCACCGAGTAAAACACTAGGTTTGATGACGAAAATAGGATGAAATCCCTTGCTCCAATCCTTCTTCTCCAAGCTCCTAACATCCAGAACTCCTCCTCTTCGTCCCTCAGAGCTCCACCACGAACTAAGGTTTGGTTGGGACAATTTGGTGGTATATGCTACTATAGGAGTCCTAGCCATTCTAAGAGTCATCCTTCCATTAAACTCCGAATTTCCTTCTTTATCTCTCACTTTCTCTTATTTATCCACTAATAGAGTTGGGAAGGGACCAATTTTGTGGGTAAAGGTTTAGGGTAAGTGTAGGACCTCTTTTTAGGATAGACATGATTTGTTTTAATAGTTATTTGACCCTTTTCTATTTATTAATTAATTAGATACGAATTTCTCTTAATTACTTCTCCTCTCATAATGGGCTATCCCTATTTGGCCCAACAAACCATGTTAGAACCATTAGTACACCCCATTACTAATTTAGCTTAATGGACTTTGATTTAATTATTATATTTTTATTTATTCCCCTTTTTATTCAATTAATCAGTTTATCTCATTTATTAAATAAATTTTTTTATATTTCTTGATTTTAAAAAATCAAGGTTACTACATCCCCCTCTTAAAAAGAATTTGGTCCCCAAATTCATAGAACCGTAGAGAAAGAATGACTTACTGAATAACTCCGGATAATTCCATCACATTAATGCTTCGGGCTTCCAAGTGGCCTCTTCGACTTCATGGTTTTCTCCATAATACCTTTACCACGGGTATAGACCGATTCCGAAGCTGTTGCTCTTGTTGTCCAAGATTTCACTGGCCTTTCTTCATAGGTCATATCTTTGTTCAAAATGATATCTTCATAGCTGATCATGGTGACGGATCATACACATATTTCCTCAGCATGGATACATGAAAATATTGTGTACTGTTGAAAACTGGGGTGGTATTGCCAGTCGATACCTACCTCGCCCACTCTATCTAACACTTCAAACAGACCTATGAATCTTGGTCTCAGCTTGCCTTTCATCCCAAACCTTTGAATCCTCTGGTCGGGATACCTTCAGCATTACATGATCTCCAGTCTGAAATTCTAAATCTCTTCTTCTTTTATCAGCATAGCTCTTCTGCCTTGATTGAGCTATCTTAATTCTGTCTCTGATAATCTGTATGTCCCGGCTAGTGTTCTGCACCATGTCGGGTCCTAGCCATTGCTGCTCACCTACTTCATTCCAGCATACTGGCGATCTGCAACTTCGGCCATAAAGTGCTTCAAATGGTGCCATCTTGATGCTGGCCTGATACTATTGTTGTAGGCGAATTCAATTAGTGACAACTGTTCATTCCAATACCCTTTAAAGTCTATAGCACAGGCTCGCAGCATTCTTCCACTATCTGTTTGTCCTTTCAGTTTGTCCATCCGTCTATGGGTGGAAAGCTGTGCTAAAGTTGAGTTTCGTGCCTAAGGCAGTCTGAAGTCCCTTCCAGAATCTAGATGTGAATCTGGGTCATGATCTAAGACAATGGCACGGGGACTCCATGCAATCTTACTATCTTCTTTACATACAATGCTGCCAACACATCTACACTCCAAGTGCTTTTAATGGCAAGGATATGCGGACTTGTTAAAACGGTCCACAATAACCCAATAGCATCAAGTCCCACGAGTTCGAGGTAACCCGATGAATCCATGCCGATGTTTTCCCACTTCCATTCAGATATGTCCAGGGGTCTAAGTACACCCGCAGGACGACGGTGCTCGCTTTCACCTATTGACAAGTGAGGCAGTGCGCGGCATGCTCAGCCACCTCATGCTTCATGTTTGGCCACCAAAATGACCTTTTCATGTCTTGGTACATCTTGGTTGTGCCTGGATGTATTGTATACTTGGTCTTGTGGGCTTCATCCATCAGTTTCCTTTTCAGCTCCTCATTGTCAGCACGCATGTCCTGGCTTGGAATAATATTCTCCCATCCTCAGCGATGGAGAAATCTGGCTTATCAGTTAAGGTCTCCCTGACTCGACTAGGAATGGATCATTTGCCTGATGCTCTCTGATCTTGACAAAGATGTCGGGTTGAGCTCTTAAGTTGGCCACTAGCACCTGATCACTTCTCTCTCAATATTCAGATCTAACTGGCAAATTGTTCCAACAGTTGCATCTCGCCCGTGACCAGACAAGATAAGGAAGATATTGGTTTCCTACTAAGTGCAGCACAGCTACTGCATTACCTTTACCTGGGTGGTAGTGGATATTGAAATCAAAGTCTTTCAAGTACTCCACCATCTCCGTTGTCGCATATTGAGCTCCTTTTGAGAAAACAAGTACTTTAAACTCTTGTGGTCGGAGTACAATAATTGCTCCCCGTACAGATAATGCCTCCAGATCTTGAGTGCAAATACTACTGCAGCTAGTTCTAAGTTATGGACGGGATAGTTGACTTCATGTGGCTTCAACTGTCAGAATAAGCTATCACTTTCTCATTCTGCATTAATACGCACCTAGACCGATTCCAGATGCATCAGTGTAGACTGAGAATCCTACTCCTTCGACTGGTAATGCGAGGACAGGTGTATATGTCAGCAATTGCTTGAGTGTCTGAAAGCTCTTCTCACATTCTTTGCTCCAGACATATGGGTTCTCTTTCCGCGTAAGACGCGTAAGAGGTACAACTATCTTGCGAAGTCTTTATGAACCATCTGTAATAACCAGCCAGTCCAAGAAAACTCTTATCTCGGTGACATTGGTCGGCCTTTCCCATTCAGCACAGCTTCTACCTTGGAAGGGTCGACAGAGATACCGTCCTTGAAATACATGACCCAGAAATGACACCTCCTCGAGCCAGAATTCACACTTGCTCAATTTGACGTAGAGTTTGATTGTCCCGCAAGATTTGCAGAGCGATCCTCAGATGCTCCTCATACTCTTCCTTGGTCTTGGAGTATATGAGAATATCATCAATGAATACCACGACGAACTTTTCGAGGTAGGCCGATAGAGCTGTTCATTAGTTGCATAAAAGCTGCAGGAGCATTGGTTAGTCAAAAGGCATGACTACAAATTCGTAATGACCATACCTACTCCTGAAAGCTGTCTTGTAGATATATCTGCATCTTTAATCCTCATCTAATGATATCTCGATCTAAGGTCAATCTTAGAAAAATACTTTGCTCCTGATATCTGATCAAATATTCATCGACACGCGGCAGAGGGTACTTGTTCTTGATAGTGAGATTGTTCAACTGCCTGTAATCGATGCATAATCTCATGGATCCGTCCTTCTTCTTGACGAACAACACTGGTGCTCCCCAAGGAGAAGTACTTGGCCTAATAAAACCCTTTTCTAGAAGTTCCATAGTTTGCTCTTTCAACTCTTTCAATTCAGCAGGGGACATCCTGTAGGGTTGGTGTGAAACCGGTGCTGCTCCAGGTATGAGATCAATTGAGAAATTTACATCTCTCTCAGGTGGAATACCTGGTAACTCATCGGGAAACACATCAGGGTATTCTTGCACTATGTGGATGTCTGATATCTTAACTCTTTCTTTTCAACTACGATGGCGGCAAGAAATGCCATACTCCCTTTCCTTATCCTGTTTTATGCCTTTATAGCAGAGACGAGGGACAAGTGTCTCTTGTGCCTACGTCCTGTGAAGATCAGCTTAGGGAATTCACTAAAAGAAAATTTTCCTCTTCTACAATCCACGATATCCCCGTACGTGGATAGTCAATCGGCTCCCAGAATGACATCGTAGCCCTCCATGGGCATACAGATCAAGTCAGCTCTTAGATTGTGTTCACCAATCTAACAACAGCGAAGGGATAATATTATTCAATTGAGCCCTTTCTCCTAGTGGTGTTGTGACAGGTAATTCAAATGTCATAGATGCAGGTTTCTCATTTAAGGTATCAGCAAATGCTTGTGATATGAATGAATGTGTTGCACCAGTATCAAACAAAACAAATGCTGATTGAGAAAAGACTGGTAGTGTACCTTCCACCACTCCACCTTCCTCGTGGTGTCCACTTCTTGCAACGCCTGCAGTCGGCCGGGCTTCTTCCCATAGGACGCTTTTCATTTTCTTTCAACAGAGGGCATTTCTGAATGCGGTGATCACGACTACCACAGTGAAGGCATGCACCAGCCTTCCTCCAGCATTCTTCTGCAGTATGGCCCAGCTTGTCACAGTGTTTGCATCTGGGCTTGTTGTTTGGGGCAGTAGTAGTGGGGATTTGAGCTTTCTCACTTGGCTTGACCCGTCAGTGATACTTAACGGCCTTTTCTTGCTGTTAGTAGGCTTGCTCGATGCTCCGGAAGTTTGCTCCTTCTTGAACATTCTACCCTTGATGCACTCAGTGAGTTCAGTCGCATCCTCCAGGCATTGTGCTCTCCTGACCATCTCCGGATAGGTCTGAATATCAAATGGCACCAGCTGGGTGATATATGCGGGCCTGAGCCCATTAAGGAAACGCTTGGCCTTCATTCTTTCAGTGCTACCAAATGATTGGCATAACGAGCCAATCGTGAGAACTGAGCTTCTACTCAGCAACTGTCAGGTTCCTCTGCTTCAAGGCTGTGAACTCGGCGGCTTTCCTTTCTTGAACTCTTTCTGAAAAATATTTGGAGTTGAAATGCTCCTTAAATTCATTCCATGTGAATTGTGCATCAGCCCTGTAGCTTCAATGGACTCCCACCACGCACGGGCGTCCTTTTCAAGCTAGAATGTTGCTAACAATAGCTTATCACCATCCGCACATTGCATAACGCGGAAAATGCGCTTAGTCTCCTTGAGCCAATTTTCTGCCTCATCAGGGTCAGTGGTTCCACTGAATCAAGGCGGATTCAGATTGCGCGAAAATTTCTATGTAATCACCAGCTCCTCGGTTGTTGTTATTGTTGTTGTTGGCTCCAGCAGCCTGAAGTAAAGCTTGGGTAAGCTGCTGGATAGTCTGCTGCATGTCACGGAGTTGAGCACGCTCCGCTGCCATTGTTTAAGTTCCTTCAAATAGAATTTAATGTAAAATAATTGAGTTTGCACTAAGTTGTGCGTGTGTGAGTTCATTTTATCTTATTACCCGAGGTTCTATCTATCTCACATAGGTATGGAATTTGACTCTAAGTCGAGGCAGGTCAAACCTAGATCATCCTATACTTAAGAATAACCTAGGCTCTGATACCACAAAACTGTAACGCCCCGACGCGGAATATCGAGCGAGATTACAGTTATTAAATAGTACAGAGCGAGAAATAATTGCAAATCATTGCACAAATGGAATAATACCAAATAGACTACAATTTCATTAATAATCCACCAGTCATCATTACATCCACGCATCAGAGCCAGAACTAGGGCCCCGAGTACTTTATTCAAAATCAAACTATTACATTATGACTAACTGACTCATAACTATACTAACTACTACTAGATAGCACTGGTGGCTGAAATGGTCACTCCTGAGCATCTCCCTCAGTCCCGTCCTCGTAAGTGTGGTCGTCTCTATCCGACTCACCTGAACACATAAATCAAACACGCAGGATGAGCGAATAACGCCCAGTAGGACTTAATATCTCATGAACACAAGCATGCTTTAAATAGTTAATGTCTTAAAGGCAGGTTAACTAGAGAGTAAGTCGTGGAGAGCATGTCACGATAACGAGAGAACAATAGCAACTCGCACAAAGTAATAGTACAACGAGAACGATAATAGAATGACCATGTAACGTTATAACATGTAAATTGCACAATGGTGCACTAGTAACGATCACGCTTGCACTTGTAGAGATAGTACTTTGATTGTCATACATTAATCTAGATAGTAAACTTACACTGGATGCATGCCGTAACACATCCTTGATCATTTTAACTCCCATGGGTACTGGCACTTTTCGGGCGCTCCTCCCAGGACCTGATCGGGCCCTATTGCGCTGACATTAGTCATTTCTTTATCTTAGACAATCACACGAATGGCCAATAGAGTACCAAGAGAGATAAGAGAGTACTAGACGAGATAGATGAAGAGTAGAGTGAACGTGAACAATGAGAGATATAGAGAACATGTGAGATATGGACAATTCCGTAAAACAACGTGAAATTCCGATAGTAACAGTTGCACAGCACCAGGTCGGGTGCCGACAGTCTGGTAGAAGTCACAACCACACACTTAGTCGAGTCGTGAAGACGGCCAAATGATCGAGTGAACTCGAGACGAGAAGGAAGACACGAAGGCATGGATCGTACTGATCCCTAGGGGTAACGGTTTTTGGGTACAACCAGCTCGTTGACTAAGGACGTGCGCCAAAGCCAAGAAGACTTACGGAGGTCTTGACAAGGATTCCCTAGTCCAGTCGAGAGTATTCCTGGTGGAGAGGTGGTCCAAGTCAAGAAAAGTGTGTAGAAAACAGGTCCGTCGTGCCTCGAGTGCTCGAAGGCCGAGGGAAAATGATAACGGTAGATGAAACAAGCGAGTAAAATGGAAACACGTATAATTAAATAAAATAGGAAATTTAGTAATTAATTTCACTTAATTACCAGTATATATTGAGTGATTAACAAGGTCTCATGGCATATATAACGTCTAGTGTGTGCAAGTGTAGATGAAATCAAGAGAGCAAGCATGATTGTACACATGGCTTTTAGTTTAGTTAATTTCACGTAAGAATATTCATTAACAATTAACAAGTCAAATTTCACCTAGACAACAGTTAATTAAGATTACACAGGATTTAATTGACAGGTATAGCATGGTTATATGTAAATTGCAGGTTCTGGCCGTTCTGTTCGACGCGACGGAGGAGTTTGTCGCGTCCAGGTCACGACACAAGTTCGGGTCGCGTTAAAGATCAGGTCGCGACAGGGTCTAGGGTCGCAATAAGGTCGCGCCACCAGGTTCGGTCACGATATTCTGAACCGGGCGTGGGGTGGACCGGAGGGTAGGTCGCGACGCGTCGCCCAGTCGCGTTCAGAAGGCGACGGATCTTAGCGTCGCGCACACATCTGCTGTCGTGGCGTATCGTGCCATCGCGATACCAGAGGGCCGCCCGAACCCAGAAAAGGGGTTTTCCCAATTCCCAGGTGGGTCTACTAAACCACCGAGCACTTCAAAAATCCGAATAAATTCATACGGATGACCAAAAATCACGAGATAATTTTATACAAAACTAGACATGGAGATCTATCACTAGAATGACTAATTAGAAAATAGACAAGTGTAAAGCATGATTTGGCTAGGTTACTTTTTGTTAACCTAAACATGCACATGACTAGAGAATGATTTAATTTGCCATAGATACGAGACAAAAATTAGGGCAATATGGGCGTTTGAAAGGTAGAAACAAGTAGTATTTATGATATTTATTTCAGATCATGGGATCGAGTATATGTAAGGATTCAAAGCAAACAAGGGGTTCGGGTGCATGAAACAGACAAGGTTTTGCAACATTTAATTTGCTCATAGGTGAACGAAAATGAACGAACAGAGGGCTTTAGCAGAGGGTCATGAAGTCTTCTGAGGTAATTTTTATACGATTTAACCCTGCGAGATTGCCTACCTTTTTCACGGAGTAAGAAAACTAGGTTTTGATGATGAAAATAGGATGAAATCCCTTGCTCCAATCCTTCTTCTCCAAGCTCCTAACGTCCAGAACTCCTCCTCTTCGTCCTCAGAGCTCCAGCCACAAACTAAGGTTTGGTTGGGATGAATTGGGGGTATATGGCTACTATAGGAGTCCTAGCCATTCTAAGAGTCCTCCTTCCATTAAACTCCGAATTTCTTTCTTTATCTCTCACTTTCTCTTATTTACCCACTTAATAGAGTTGGGAAGGGATCCAATTTCATGGGTAAAGGTTTAGGGTAAGTGTATGACTCTTTTTAGGATAGACATGACTTGTTTTAATAGTTAATTTGACCCTTTTCCATTTATTAATTAATTAGATACGAATTTCTCTTAATTACTTCTCCTCTCATAATGGGCTATCCCTATTTGGGCTCAACAAACCATGTTAGAACCATTAGTACACCCCATTACTAATTAACTTAATGGACTTTGATTTAATTTATTCTATTTCTATTTATTCCCCTTTTATTCATTAAATCAGTTTATCTCTTTTATTTAAATAATTTTTTTTATTTTTCTTGATTTTAAAAATCAGGTTACTACATATTCTAATGACCCATATTATATAAACTCGGGTTCAGAATGCGACGACGACGTCGTTGCGACCTATCAGAAGCGATAGCCATGCTGTCGTGACCTTGAAGGCTGGTCAGACCCGATAGTTTGGACCCGCCACGTGTCGCCTCAAATGTCTGCCACCCTGAACGCGACGGCTGGCATGTCACCTTCAGGTTACATGCGCCCTGACATGTCCAACTGTGCCGACAGCAAGACGACAAGAAGGCACGCAACAGCCAAAAACTGTTAGAAGGTGAACACACGACGACGACGCCGTCACATTCCTAACCCAGAACGCGACAACCATGTCGTCGCCTTCAGAAGGCGACGGTCCGACTTGTCGCTACCTTCAACAGAGGGTGCCGACTAAGGGAAACAAGATGTTACAAATAGATATATTTACATCTTGTCTATTTTCCAATACGCTACTATTCTAACAAGTTGAGGTGGTTCAACTCTTCATTAAGTGTGTGTGAATATATATACATGGACATGGACCCTTAAAAACAAAAATGATTTGAACATAAAAGAAAAAGATCCCCCATATGATCATGTCTTCTTGGTTGGTCTACTTGTATGATACCGAGTAGCTACGTACTATCGTAAAACCGTCGCCCTTATCTAATGTTCCATGCATGCGAGATCGAGAGTCCTCCATGTGAGTTCTTCATTCCCATGTTACCTGTCTTGCTGTTGTAAGCATCCTCTTATAATCATCTCACACAGCATGCAAGCCGGCCCTATGCCTAAGGATGGCTTTCAAGGGAGATTCCTGCTTATAGCCTGCAGCCTAGACATGTGGAACTGTCTGTCAAAAGGGAAAGAGGCGGTGCCCGGTAGAAAGAAAGCTGTGAGCAAAATGATCGCTTGAAGAACAAAAGACTAGGGAGAAAACGATGAAATATTAGTTATGAATCTTTCCTGAAACGTAGTAGTACTGCTGCTGCTTAGCAAGAATGAATAATGTGCTTGATCCCTTTTTGAAGAAATTAAGGTGTGTCCGTATACTCTGCAAACTGCTACTAAGTCGCATGTAACCTCAGATTATATTAGGTCATATAGCTAAGTACACATACGCATACACACACATATATAATATGAATCTTGACACTTGCGTGCAGTAGATTTTGAGCACCTTGCTGCCTAGATGAGAGATTATTACTGGCAATAGTTGCCTACTAAATGGAAACTTCGATCCTAGTTCTTATGATTTATCAAGTCATATCGAACAGTATACGAAGGTTACCATAAACAAGATACATCTGAATGTTATGGAAAAAGAAAAGAATGCACATTTTGTACCTTGTTGGTATTGCATATGACTGTTGGAGAGACTATTGCATCTTGATAAGATCAGATAGTTGGGAGCAGAAATTGATGACTGGTGCCCCCCCCCCCCCCCCACCCACCAAGCTTATGTACAATTATGTGAAATTTGCACATGGATAGGACTACCAGTTAAAAAACAAAGGATAGGGATTAGAACCGGATTCGAAAACACTTTTTTACACTATCTCATTTTGATAATAGGTGAAAGCTCTATTGGGCCTTTGATACAACGAGTACTTATCTGGAGATATATCTTGTTCCAAAAGTAGTTATCCCATTTTGACAAAAGTTAAATGCCGAATTAATAACTAAGGAGATTATAGGTTGCCCTTGCTAAAAGTCCAGATCAGATGGTTCACCTCCTGCTATTTTTACCTTCGAGAGTTAAGTGTAAAGGCGGAGATTTGAACTTAGACTTAAAAGTGTATATTAGAGGTCTTATGACCCGCTCTGTGTACGATGCCACCCCCCATATATAAGTTATCAAGAGTTATTGGCATCGGACACACTTAACAGTTGGATAGCTTAACCGAGTAAATTAATGCCATTTGTTTGAGATTATCAAGTTTTCAAAGAAGTCTTAATTTTCCAATCCATGTAAAAAATCTCGAACGCACAAGTATTCTAGGAAAAGTAATTAGATGGGTCATTGGTAACTCAGAAAGTTTTAGTCAACTGAAAATATTTTTTCACATTATAATATTTTTGATTTTGACATCCGCATAGGAGAGACCACTCAGTCATTTTATATGGGAATTCGGATGGAGTTTATCAAAACAAATTTATTGTGAAACCCTCCTAATAGCTCCACTGGCACCAGATTTATAAGAAAATTTTTAAAGATGATGTTAAGATTTCAACTCCCGCCGAATGTAAAGTTAGTATTCTATTTTTTTTTTAACCTCCTAATAGCTCCACATGCCCCTTCATCTAAGAAAGGCAGAAAGTTGGTGAACCATGTTGGGAATATGTCTCGATATTTTATCAGGGGTATTTGTGGGATTCTAATATAAAGATGAAAATCTTAGAGCTGATAGGCTCCTCTATAAATAGTTATGTATTCATCTTGAAGGAGGCTTGGAGCACAATGTAGAAGAGGGGGTGAATTGGTCGGGGAAGGTGCCTCCAACATCTCTAAAGTTTCTTGTATCTTTTCACCAAAATGCATCTCTCTCTCTCTCTCTCTCTCTCTCTCTCTCTCTCTCTCTCTATATATATATATATATATTATATATATATTATATATATATATCGTGGATGTAGGAAGATATATTGCCTCTTTAAACTATGTAAATCTCTATGTCTCTCATGTGTTTTTGTGCATCTCCGATGATCAATGTACATATTTCATGTTCCAAGATCCTAACTCCTCTAAGGCTAGAAGGTCCCCCAAGACTAAGAAGCTAGAGCTAGTGAATACAGATGTATGGGGTCTCTCACTGGTATAATATCTTTAATGGCTCAGACTACTATATCACCTTCATTGATGACTCCACATGGAAAGCTTGGGTTTAATTTCTGAAAAATAAATCTAATACTTTTGCTACTTTTACAAGTGGAAAAGTATGGTGAAGAATATATACATGTTTAATGTCAGACAAGGATGGAGAGAATAGTCCCGAAGACACCACAACAAAATGGTGTGGCTGAGCGCATGAACAAGACCTTGAATGAAAGAGCAAGAGCATGAGGATACATGTGGGTTTCCCAAGAGCTTCTAGATAGATGCAATAAATACAGCTACTTACATGATCAATTGTGGACGGGGTTCCTCTGGATGGAGAGCTACCAGAGGGGCCTAGATAGGAAAGGAGGTAACCTCTCACACTTGAAGTCTTCGGTTGTGTTTCATATGTGCATGTTGATTCTAAGACAGAGAAAACTAGATCCAAAGTCTAGGGAGTGTTTCTTCATTGGATATGAACTGTGATGATTTGGGATATCGGTTTTGGGATGATCAAAATCATAAGATTATCAGACATAGGAGTATATTCAATGAAAAAGATTTGTACAAAGAACAAATCGTTGTAGAATTGTAACATCCTGGTTCTTTGGCCAAACACCCTTCTGCGCAGGGTCGCGACGTATTAGGTTGTCGCCTTCTGAAGGCGACAGGGGTGACCGTCACGTTATGATTCAGAACGCGACAGGTACCCCGTCACGACTTTGCTCTGACCGCAGCATGCGTTTTGTCATCTTGTGTCGGGACAGTTGGGACACGTGTGGCGCATGCATATGAACGCAACATGTCAGGCCAGCGCGTCATAATGTCAGGTCTGCCGAGGCAACACGTGGCGGGTTTGGCAGTCGGGTCTAACGGATCTTCCAGATTGTGACACGGGAAACCGTCGTGTTAATGATGTTAACGCGACGGCCGCCCCGTCGCGTTCTTGAGACTGGGGCCTATTTAGGCTGGGCATCAGATCTCTTTTTCTTTTCCTCTTCTTCCTCTCCTTCCTTCTCCGACCCCTCTGTCTGTGCTTCCACCGTGGGGAGTGTGTGAGGGTGGTGTTGGGGAGAAGGTGAGGTGTTGGGTGGTGTGTTCTTCTCCAGCGTGGCGTGTCTTATTCTCGGCGTGGTGATCCTCTCCTTGGCTTGTAGGAGGACGTTCGTGGCTCGTGGACGGTGTCTTCGTGGAGCTTGGAGTGAGGAGGAGGTGGCCATGCACACGAGGAAGACCCCAACGGGTTGGCTCTTCGTTTTGAGTAGGGATCCTTTGCCTGTCCCCTAGTTCTACCATGCTAGGGCTTCCAACCCACCTTCCAAGCATTAGAATCCATGCTAGGTTGTGCATGTGTGTTGGTTTTTCATTGTGCTTGAATTGGGGGTTTTTGGTGTTGAGGGTTCATGCTGCATGGAGGGTTTTAGTGTAGATGCATATCCTTGACATGCATGGGTATGAATGAGGGGGGTTTGTGCTTATGGAATGTGTTTACATCATTCTCCATGCTCCCCTCCCCTTGTACACACTGGAGTTGGTTTTGGGGTGTTGTTGGAGGTCTCGGGTTGCCACCGGCCTCTATCTGTGGTCGCGACGAGGGTCCTATCGCGATCATGTTGCTCCGTCGCCTTCTGTTGTGAACGCGTCACCTATACCCATCGCATTCTTATCGTGACGGGTATGTACGTCGTGTTCATTCGGTTTCCGTATGGTGGCGACGGTCTACCCCGTCGCGTTATTAACGCGACAGGGGTATGTGTTGCATTCTCGACCCAGGTTGCGATAGGCAGGGTCGTCACGTTCTTGTAGCGACGGACCCCTACGTCGCCTCTCTGACAGAGAGGGATGGCGACCTGTTCAGAGTTCTGTTTCACTACGTCTCTGTTTCTTGGCACCTGTGTTGTTCCCTAGCACGGTCCTACTCTAGTCTTTTGCCTGGTGTTAGGCACTGTGGGCTTGTCCATTGAGAGGTTGTTACCGTTACCTAGACCTCCGGTCCCTCGCGCCTGTTTGAGGGAGTTCTCGGGCGGCGGGCAAGCTCGAGTCTACGGACTCTAGTAGTAGAGGGGAAAACGGTGGGGACAGCGGCGTATAGTCATTTGTAAAGCTCTCTTAGCTGAGTCTGGGACGCCGAGGTGATTTGGTGCTCTTCCGGCGCAGATCAGCTAGTCCTTCTCACTGCCTCACTCTACGTGGTTCCGGAACCATTTAGAGGGGCCAGACGTGGGACTGTAGTCCGGCCAGACTACGGCAGTTGTGGTAACTTTAGTTCCGCGTCTCACTCCGATGGGAGGTGCTAGACATGGACTGGCGGTTGAGGGTAAGGCGCGTGGCGCACTTGACCAGTTTGACTAGTGTAATTGTTGGTGGCTAGTGTCACTGTCTAGGCATTTATTTATTGTCTGGTTTGCAGCTTGGGGGTTTGTCTCAGTGTCATGGTTTACATGGGTTTCCGGTCCCGATGTGTTTAGATCGATGGGTGTGTAGTTACTTTCGCTTCCGCACTTACTCTGTTAGTAGAATAGATTTACTACTGTAATTCAGTATGCACATATAATCTATTCTGCTATTAGAACTAGTGGGAGATTGGTAGTCCGTATTGGGCTTCTTTGTGAAGCTCATTCCTTTTTTACAGGTGAGACTTCACAATAGCACCACCAGCGGCAGACTGAGGGAACTGGGCTGTAGTAGACGGCGCCCTCGCTGAGCAGTGTCCCCTTCTAGTTAGTACTTCACCCTCAGGGTATGCCCCTAAGGGATCTGTTATTCCTTTCTTTCTGCACTGTACTTGCTTACTTTGGGACTGTACTAGACTTGAACTCTGTGTTGGACGCTTTCGTCCACTTGTTGGTACGTTTTAGTGTGTGTTGTTGTTACTATTCCCATTACCATATCTGTTAGACTGGCCTGTTAGCCCTTCCAAGTCTTCGGGCCCGTGGGCGGCAGTGCCGATGGTCGGATCCTTGGTGGGAGCCGGGGGTGGGCATGGGGTTGTTACAAGAAGCAACCAATATAGAGAGACAAGAAGGTGAGCAAGTGAATTGGAGGGAATTTTTTATAGTGATGTTGTGGAGAGGGTTCTACTATAATCCTAAAATAGGGCAAGTACAACCAAACCAAGTACACCTGTAACTCAGCGGAGAGAAAATCTGACAAAGTTTCAAGACCTAGTCATGATATTCTCTTTCCTTGTATTATTGTTACTTCCTGACGAAGGTGAACCAGAATACTTTAAGGAAGCTATGCAAGTTGAGGATTTCGTCAAGTGGGAGTTAGCCATAAAAGATGAGATGCACTCATTATATATAAAAAAAATGAGACATGGAAGCTGACTCAAATTCCAAAGGGCAAAAAGGCATGCACAACAAGTGGGTGTACCTGAGTCAAGGAAGAACATGATGGCAGAGTAAGAGATACAAGGCAAGATTTGTTGTGAAGGGCTTCCAATAGAAGGAAGGGATTGATTACATAGAAAATTCTCCCCAGTTGTTAAAACCAACTTCCATCAGGTTAGTTTCAAGTATAGTGCTGTAGAGGGCCTTCACTTGGAGCAGTTAGATGTGAAGATCGCCTTCCTCCATGGTTACTTGGAGAAAACATTTAAATGGTATAGCCAGAAAAATTTTCTATTCCAAGCAAAGGGAAACCTCTTATGTAAGCTCAATAAGATCTTATATACTTTAAAGCAGGCCCCTAGACAATGGTACAAGAAGTTTGATGGATTCATGTGTAGTAGTGGCTTTGTTTGGTGTCAGATGGATCATTGTTGTTACTTTTAAAGATTTGATGACCCTATCTCATATTGCTCTTGTATGTTGATGGCATTCTCATTGCAAGTTTTAAATACAAGAGATAGACAAGTTGAAAAAAGCAAATGTCAAGGTGTTTGAAATGAAAGATCTAAGAGCAGTAAAGTAAATACTTGGGATGAGGATTGTTCAGGATAGAATGGTTAGCTCTTTGACACTATCACAAGCTAACTACATTGAGAAGGTGTTTGACAGGTCAACATGCGAGATGCCAAACCTGTAAGCACTCCTCTAGTGAGTCACTTTAGACTCTTGAAGGAACAATCACCAAGACAGCTAAAGAGAAAGAAGGCATGAGCTAAGTTCCATATCCTTCAACTATAGGCAGCCTAATGTATGCTATGGTATATACCAAACTAGCCATTGCACATGTAGTGGGAGTTGTGAGTAGGCACATAGCCAATCTAGGTAAATAGCATTGGAAAGTAGTGAAGTGGATCCTAAGCTACTTGAAAGGTACCAAAGATACAACACTTTGTTTTAACAAAGGGGCACAACATTACAAGGCTATATTGATGCTAATTTTGGTGATGTCCACAGTAGAAGATGCACCATTGAGTATATCTATACACTAGATAGCACATATGTGAGCTGGGTTTCTCAGTTGCAGAAGATTGTTGCTCTCTACCATTGAAGCCTAATATGTTGCAGTTACAAAAACTAACAAGGAGATGATTTGGTTGCTGAATTCCTAAGAAGATAGGTAGAGGTCAAGGGAGCAGTATCCTCTTTAGTGATAGTCAGAGTGCAATTCATCTTGCAAAGAATCTGATGTTTCATACCAAGACAAGCACATTCAATTGAAGTACCACTTCAGGCTACTGTAAGATGGGATTTTATCACTAGAGAAGAGACGAGAAACTAAGATTAATCCTCCATATATGTTGATCAAGGTGTTACCATAGAGAAGCTAAGGCATTGCAAAGCCTCAATTGGACTCCATGGATAGGAGTTGAAGTTTGCTGCACCGAATTTGTGGTTTTCATGAGGAGTAAAGCTACAAAAGGTGATGGTGCTTGGAGAATCAGTCCCAAGTGGGAGATTGTTGTATGTGGAGTCTATTTCTTGAGTGCTTGCACTATTATACCTAAGAGAGACTATGTGACATAAATAATATGTTTTGTAAAAATTGATCGACCAAGTTGCAGAAAACGGTCGACTGATTCTAGGCTATTTTTTGGATGTGTAGACTCTGTGAAATCAGTCGACTGATTTGCAAAAAATGGTCGATCTATTCTAGGTTGTGTGGAAAAGACTAGCTCTGTGAATATCGATCAATTGATTTGTAGGAAATGATCAATCGATTCCATTTGAGTCCAATTCGAGGTGGTTTCCTTGCTTTGAATTCCATACATAGATAGGACGTTTTCGGCCTAGGGTTATATGAGATGGCATTTGGAAGTTCTAAGTGTAAGGCATTCTCTTGTATTTTTCTCCGAAAAATAAGAAGAACTCGGTGCGGCCATAGACATAAGAGATCTCCTAATCTCCAAACCATGTAGATCCCTATCTTATGTGTGTGTGATCTTCTTACTCCTCTTTATCTCTTTTTTTTTTGTCATTGTTCGTGATGCGTCTTCCTGGTCAATCCCCAACAAACCATTATCCATGAGCAACACAAATAGAAATCAACTTTGGTTTCTCTGTAATTGATTTCCTAGAGTACCTTTTCTGTCATGAGTATCTTTGCAGGAATTAAACCAAATGAACCCTAGACCTCTTCATCCACATTACAAATATTCACAGGGACAATGGCATAGCTAGAGACACGTGGGAGGAGGCAACTTCTAGGAGATGATCCTTATGTCATGTAGCATTTAGGTCTTAGGTCTGGTGAAACCGTACAATGGAATCACTTTCTTCCTTTACTTTTCTAACTTTAGGGATCTAATAGACACTTGCCCTCGACAGAAAGAAGAGATCATCTAGCTTGATCAAGTAGACTGACAGTCCCCTCTTGCTATGGCCTATATCGGTGAGCCTTTTGCTGCACACACATCATGGGCATAGGCAATCTGCCTACGGCTTGGTTGCTTTCCCAATCCTTGATGCCATTGCATGCGCCTTCTCTATTTTATAATTAGGTTTTAAGGCTGCCATGAGCAGATGTGTGATATACATTTGCATAAACCATGTTGCCTTGTTTGATCTTTGTGCTGCAGTACAAGATCTTTCGTAAATTTTCATGCTAGAAGAAAAGAAGATTCCATGGCTCAGCAACATGTTCTTGTTCAAGCACAAACTGATGGCTGGAATATATACCCTTTTCTTTTCAGTTTTTGATATTTATCATCACAAGTATGATCAAGTACTGCTTCGACAGGGACAATCCAGTGTACAGGCTGGTGGAATCAAAAGCTATCAGCTAGTGTTATGTGGCATACATGAGCCACAGTGACAACATAACTCATCGCAAAGCTACAGTTTGGATGACAGGATGCACTAATATAGTAGTGGATTCAAGCCTTCGGGTGTGACCCATCTAAGAGTTTCACCATGGTTCATGAAGCTTTGCCGGAAGTGCAATCAAAGCATTTTGTTTTGTAGAGAAATATTAATATGACATTTTACTGCTTAAAATTTTGATTACTTATCTACAACTGATTAATTAAATTCTCTTTTAAACGGCCATCAACATCCAAGACTGGCCTCTGTAATATATATGTTTTGGTCAAGAACTAGAAGCATCATTCATCAATTCAATGGCCAGATTTTGAAAGTCACAGATTTTGGGTTGCAGGAATGATTTAAAACTTGTATATGCAAAAATTTACATATATGCACATAAATAAATATATATATATATATATGTAAGTATGTATATATGTATGTATATATCTACAATACGTCCCACCAGCCCACCATCAGTTTCCACTTTCCAAGGAACATTTTACATATTTTACTACCAAAATAATTATCTAAAGCTAGCTGCGAAGGATGGTGGATAACCATGCCTCTCCAATTGAATTAATGGATGTCTGAGAAAGCCTAGCTACCAGCTTAGCATGGGATAGGTAGGCATGTTGCATTAGGTCCCTAGCTTGTGCCTATGAACTAGAATCTCTCTTGTATTGTGGGTGGAATGATGCCCGCACACCCTTCATCTTTTCTTTCAAGGACCCACAAGATATATGCAAGTACTTTTGACAAAGGGAATTTATTCATATCCAAGGGGGAAAAAATGCGGCATTTTCATCATATATATGTACACTAGATTGAAAGCTGAACTGAAATACAACGGATAATATGACTCTTTTGGCATGTTTATAATTACTTGAGAGGAAAGAGGCCTACTGTGCTAAAAATGAGAGAGAATCCGTCCTTAATTCTCTTTTCAAATTTTAAGATAAAAGAACTCCACTTGGACCAAGTAGATATTTCCAAATGTTTTCGTACGTCTTGGAAAAAGAGAAGATATTTCGGAGAATATTGACAACGACATCCGAAATAAGTGTCAATAATATTACAGATATATATATATATATATTAATAATACACTAAAAATAGGATATTGTTTGACGTTTTTTTATAGCTTCTAAACTTGGAGCTTGCTAGAGGAAGAAAATAAGATTTTGAGGGTAGTTTTCTGTTGCCGAAATGAAATAGAAAGCTGCTTTCAAGTGGAGTAGTGCACGTTTCACCAGCATGTCTTTTGGACGTGTACTTCACTGCTTCTAACAGGAGGCATTTTAAGCTTCTACAAATACTTTGAACCTATTACTTGTACACATTAAGCTTTATTGAGGAAGGAAAAAAATAACGGAGGGCTAAAAGTCACATATACAAAGGGGACGTATGCCAGAAGAAAGATAATAATCTTCAAACAATGTCAAGACCAGTCCAAAAAAGAAATTAAGAGATTATGTGACAAATAGAAACAATATATAATCAAGGATAATATCTAATATTTACAAAGATGAACCATCCCAAAAAAGTAAATCATTCATGCGATGTTTAATTAATGGGCAATTCCAATGAGGCTGTAAGTGAGAACTTCCAATCTGCAGACAATACAACATGTGGTACATGCATAAATATATATAAGGTATATTAACATATATATTTAGGGTAAACATATGCATACATAACTGTATAATATATTTAAGCTGATGTTAAAATGAGTTAAATCTACACCCGTCCATTATTTTTCATATAACAGAGATGAAAAATGATTAATTAGAGAGGTAAAAAAGTTTCGTTCGGAAGACCCGGCCTTAAATTTGTTAGTATAAAGTCTATATATCTTTGATTTTGTCTGATCAAGCAGCCAGCTATGTCCATCTGTCCCCACATAGCTTCAATTTCTCAAGTTCTCAACGCATCCCCCATGATCCAATTCCTCTTTTTGCGCACTGACTGAACCCAAATTAAGACGACCATCTCATGAAAGAATTCAGATAGCGTGGAAGAACATCTAACCTCAAGCGAGGAAGCTAGCTAGTGGGGGTGTGAAGATATTAATTAAAATGTAACAAAAGTTGCATTGCTGCCTTATTATTTATTCTAATAGGTTGCAGTACGTAGATATGAGGCCCACATCCTTTATATGGTGCTAAGGGTGAAACTTTCAGAGTCCAAAACTTTCTTCACAGCTATAGCAGCAATTGCATATATAGTGTAGCCTGCATCATATTATAACGCCGGCCGTGCCACCTTCGTCCACACTTGCACCATCCCCAAGTTAAAATTATGAATTTATGAGTCTCAAATCTCTTCTCAGGAACCCGGCAACTTTGTGAGTTTAAACTGATCAGTGTTGTTCCATCAGCGTCCTTGGTAACAAGAACCAGCAAGACCAGCAACCTTCAAGATAATTGCAAAGAGAGCTAGTTAAGACTCTCAGAGGGCATTTTCACAGTTATTTTGTAGAAGAAACCTTTTCAGACAGAGGATCGGAAATTGAAGGGAGCGTTCGCAAGCCGCGTTCTCTTAATTATCTTGCATGTACGGAGGTAACTAATATTTGATGCTTCATATATAATTGAAACGCATAAATTATATATGTCCCCGCTCTGGACGGAAGATTCAGAAGACCATTAATTTCAGGGACACAAAAGTGGAATTGATGGCAAATAGATGCTATCTTTTCATATGAAACAGACATTTGGGTCTCCCTCAAAGATATGGTTCGGACAAAATAGTTGCAAGATAAGCCAGTAATCAGCAATATCTCAAATAACAGCGCAGGCGAGTGATTCTGATATATATATATATATACTAGCTAGCAAACTGTTTTTGGGCAACATGTTGTATGACTTGTTCCTGTTGCTCTCACGGTATAGGGGGCCGGATCACCTGCACCACCTTTCCTTAATTTTCCTTGTTTGGCGGTAGATCATCTAGCCCTCATGCATTAATGCTCTAAATTAATAGCTTACATTTTAACCAAGATTAACCCAATGTATCACATAACGCACACAAGATCGAGGACTTGCCATTGTGATCAACTCGTCACCAATCAATTCATCAATGGGAACAGGACCTGACAGTGCAAGATCACAAGGCCATCATGTGCTGCGTCTCCTTCAATATTAATCATGATTGCGTTTTTCCGAACTTACTGCATGCACAGGAAATCGGAAGTGGACATGTCGAGCCGGCCGTGTCTTATCCCGGCATCTTGAACAGGTGGGACATGTATATAAAGAAAGGCAGATTGTCTCATGCTTATTTGCCTTTCTGTCTCATGTTTTCGGAATATGCCGCAGGCCGCGGTTTTAACTTGATCGATACATAATCTACATATATATAGCTTTTTCATGAGTCCCTTCTGAGAATTACATATGTTGAGGGATTGGTTTATATATAGTAGTCATAAAATGATCATCTTCAATATTTCTTGCTGAAGAGCTAGCTGATCGTTCAGGAAGAACCAGCTGCATGCATACACTGCAGTACTGGGTTCTCGGAGGACTTGAATAAATTTTCCAAACCGCACATTAACTTATTACTCTCAACTGGGTGGCTTAGGTTTCTAGTTTGTGGTAAGTACTTGTTTCGGTGAGATTATAGAGTCTAGAGGGAGTAACTTTAGTCCCATATTCTCTCAACTCCTGGCTTCAACGAACAGTCTCTGATGTTGTACATGTGCATGCTGTTAGAGAACAGCAAAAGTAGAATGAAGAGAAAGGTGCGGGCTTCATGTGTTCACTACCAGATCAAGCGAGTGTATCCATATATGTGTTTCTGGTCATGGTGAATCTCCTGCGTCACATCTATATGGAGTCTATCTTAGTATATGCGTGAACAATAAAAGAATAGATAGCATGAACTGTCTTGTACTGATTGACCCAGTATATATATAAAAAGTTATTATATATTCTCATATTACAGGATTGATTTCCTTACTTTAATTCATTTATTGTGGAGATATTCTACGTGAAGACAGCTTATGCTGTCACATCCTCTTCACCTGTTGTTCGCTCCATCTTCTTGTCCGGTTGCAGCGTGCTCTTTTCGCAACAGTGTCACATTAAATAGTGCCATACTGAGAAAATTAAACTACATATTCGAACTGTTCCTTTTTCTCTACAGTTGTCTTTCTTCTCCTTTTTTTTGTCATTGTTGAAATATATAATCGGTGTGAACTCCAAACGGGTTGTTCGACATTCGAACTCATGTTCCACTGGATTGAAATGGATCCCCTTCTTGCAGTTTCTGTCCCATGCATCAAACTTATCTTCTATATATAAGTGGACTATATAATATTAATTCTATATTATTGTTCCTCCAGAGCTTATCTCCAGTTTGGCACATTTATTGCAGTTCTATCTTCCAAATTTTGCTTGTATTAATAATCATGTCATCTGACCTAGCTAGTCCTGCATTAATTTGAATAAGATTAGGACGACATTTGGTCGATTCTAGTTCTTACATATAAGTGCACTAGAAAACTAAATGAAGACTTCATGTCGGCGTGCAAGTTAATAACATCCCCAGTACTGGGATTGCTTGGAGTATTATATACTAAACATGGAAATGCCGAGAAGTACTAATTAATGATTAATGCATGTGCGTGTGATTTAAGGCTTAATTTTATAGTATCCCATGCTATACGCTTTGGCAAAAGCTTTGATCTTAGGTTCTTTGCAGCCTTATAGCAGTGTTCTTTTGCAATAACGGCATTGTGCATAGAATTAACATATATCACGGGGGGGGGGGGGGGGGGGGGAATGCATATGCATATAATAAACCTTCTTGGGTATGTAAGAAAGTACTGTTTTTGCTGTTGGCAGACGCATTCGCAAGAAATGTTCACCTGAATGAAGTAACATCATTGCAAGTTCATTGACCACACCTCTTATTGTCCGATTTGCAGTGCTTGCTCAGAAACTGCAACTGTTGAATACACAGTAAAGTTTTCCAAATTAATAAAACTGTATGTAGTTCTCTTTTTCGTTGAGGATAGTGTAATCTTGACTACTAAGAGACTGTGTAAATGGGGAGATTAAATTACTAATTAAGAGGATGATGCAGCCACTTACTGTTCTAGATTTCTTTTCCAATTCCTCCAAGAGATGAGGCGAATGCAGCAACTTATTCCGGCCGTGGGTGCAGTAGTACTGTCGTAGTCATCCTTTTTGGTGTACCTTCCATTAGTCACAGCTGTCTCTTTTCTCTCTTCCATATTCTTCTCACACTAATGCTCCCCTGCCTGCCTTCTCCCCTTCACTGGCCCCTTCCCCTCTGACAACCAGATTTAGGGTTTCCTTTCCACCTTAAATTCACCTCCTCCCGTGCTAGCTATAGGTGTTCGCGGTGAACTTAAAAGAGAGAAAAAACGGGGGAAAGGGGGGAAGCAAGGGAAGAGAGAAAGAGAACCTTGCTCCTTTAAGATCTACAGCTTTTGGGATCCCCAAAGATCTGAAGAGCAAGTGCTGACCGAGCGACAGGCGCAAGTAAAAGAGGGGGCTAACTTGTGTTTTTGATCGAGGCATCCAGATCAATATTACTAGGTGAGCAGACACACAAGCAAATTCTCTCGTTTTCTTTTTCCTGTTTAGGTTACTACACTGCTTCTTCAGAAGAGGATACACCAAATAGGAGTAACAGATTAGTTTATTGAGATGCAAATACAACCTGACGTTTTAGGGTTTTGCAGCAAGCGTTCTCTGAAGGGCTTCTCCGGTATATAGTTCATCTGAAACTCTGTACTCATGCACCGATCATTAGAAATATACCTATTTGAGGAACTCTTTTTTCTGATAGATCAACGTTCAGGCAGCTCTGCCAGTTAAACAGGAAGAACTGAAAAAGAAAAGACCCATCAAAGAGAAAAAAACAACAGGTTCCTCTATCCTACACCAGACTCCCAAGGAATGAAAACAGCAAACCAGATTTAAAATATTTTTTTGCGCTGTGCACCTTTCCTTAATTAGGGTCCATCCAACAAGTGCTACTTCTACGCCTCAACAAGTCTCATTAAATTCCTTCAAAACCCTAAAACGACAGTATCGAAACTGTTCATTGGGTAAATGTATATAGTAGCAGCTAAAGATATCTGAAAGAAAAGATGGAGAACTAGGCCTGGCAGAGGCATCAGATCTCACTAATGGGGCTACTGTGTCTGCTGGGTCTCTTTGATTTGTATCTTTGTGCTGCTGCAGTGGACATGGCATCTTCAAGCTCTTTTAACCCTCCGTGTGCTGCTTGCAAGTTCCTGAGGAGGAAGTGCATGCCAGGCTGCATCTTTGCACCCTACTTCCCGCCGGAGGATCCCAGAAGTTCGCCAACGTCCACAAGATCTTTGGAGCAAGCAACGTTACCAAGCTCCTCAACGAGATCCATCCCCACCAGCGGGAGGATGCCGTGAACTCGCTCGCCTACGAGGCCGAGGCCCGCATCAAGGACCCCGTGTACGGCTGCGTCGGTGTGATCTCTGTCCTCCAGAGGCAGGTCCAGAGGCTGCAGAAGGAGCTGGACGCCGCAAACACTGACCTCCTCCGGTATGCATGCCACGAGATATCGTCCGCTGCGATGGCGCCAGTGCCGCCGCCGCCTGCAGCGGTGGCGGCGTCCATGGGGCCTCGCCAGAGAGTTGAGCTTGGGAGGAGGAACGAGAGTGGAGGTGACCCTTTCTACCAGGGTTCAGCTGATTCGCTCTTTACTTGCCCTCCATGGTCTAGTAGCCCACCTGGGGATATGGATGAGAGGCAAGGAGGTGAGAACAGCATGTGAATTAACAGTGACTGGAGATGCTACTTATGCTAGGAGCTTTAACAGTTCATCCTTCAATATTGGGGATAATTCCAGAGGCAAGCAAGTGAATAAGGTATGGGTGTCCTTTTAATTTTCTTCTTTTCTTTTTTAACCTTAATAATTTGATAGAGAACCTTTAATTATCTCAAATCATGAATAAATATGATCCTGCTGCTTAATCTGTATATGTCATGTCCTGACACGATCGAGCTTAATCTATATCGGATATGTGGTCTTTGATATTAAGATGGAAGGAGATTCCACCAGATATTGTATATTAATTTGATGGTGCATGTCGTTCCAAGTGCAAGTTGAGGCCATGTGAAGGCTGTGCATATGCTTTGGTTTCGATGTTGATAAAATTATATATCTCGTCGACTTTATTGAGAATCGAATGTCTAAGATTAATACTTTTAGCTACCCACCTTTCAGATCCTATCATATGTCATTTGGCTTCAGTGGTGCCCATTTGCCAGGTGATTGTCGCATGCAGTACACTCATAATTATGGCAAAACACTAATCTTGGGGATCATCTGGTGAAACATTAATCTAGCTAGCTCAGACAAGAGAACCATGCAAATATATATAGAGTTTGCCTTCCCAAGAAAACTACAATATTACAGAGTAATTAATAGCTGTGTGCGTAGACTCTTTTATAACTGCTTACCATACAGATTAATCTACCCCTTTTCCGCAGGTGCATATATGGAAAGATTTCCCCCAGTGAAGGTGGGTATATATATGGCTATACACTCCGGAATATATACCTCGAAATAATGTTTCTATATATAGTTGGTCCGAGGGAAACGCGTTGCGTGATACATCAATATGTACGTCAAATCTAAATGTCTGTGCATCCTGTCAAATGCATGTACCATGAATTACGATTAGATTGTCATATTCCTTCAGTATGCTCTTGCAGCCTGATTTGATTTTGTTATCACCGCATGTTCCCACAGTGCAAATACTTCATCCTCTTTCCCTCTCCAAAGACAATTCACATTAGCTTTTCTCATATATATATATATATATATATATATATATATATATGAAGAAGCCAGAAGTCACTGATCCCACGTCTCTCTCATATGGTATTCCGTAATGACAGGATTTAAGGAGTACACGTTCTTTTATCATCTTCATTGGCCCCTCACGTACATTGCAATTCTGTCCATAACAGTGTGCTTATGTCTTGACTCGGGGTCTCTCTCTCTCTCTCCTGCCAGCGCCAGAGGGGGAAACCTCCTCCAGCACCTCCATCTTTCCCACTTTAATTCGTTGATCTTTCTCTCTCTTCTTGTACCTCAAGGGCATTTTTTGTGAAGATAACTGTGGAAGGAATATGTCTCTCTCTCTCTCTCTCTCTCTCTCTCTCTCAGATTAAGAATTAATGCGTAGTCCGAAACATTAATAGAATTTTTTATTAATGTGAAAACTCAATAGTTATAGTTTAAACAAGATTAATTAATTAATTAGTCCATCGTACCTCACTATATATATATATGTGCAAATAGACATAACTATGTTCATGTATATATACTTTTACGTTCTCCTATCTTATTTTGAAACTCACTGGCCAAAAAGAAAATTATTATTTTGAAGTCATCTTTGATATTCCTACCAAGCTGTCTACATCCGTAAAGACTTTATGTTAAGGAGGGTGTCGGGTGTACACATAACGCAGGCATGGATATCTGTATGAGCATGCGTACTCAAATTAATATGCTAGCTCCAACTTGGTTTTCAAGAGCATGTTGGATAGGAAGTCTCAAAGGCTGCTTAATTGGCAATCTGAAGATCTTAGGATGTTTGGTTGCAGTTAAAAAAAAAAACTATTTCTAACTAAAAAATTATAATGTGTCAATTTTGACTAAAATTTTAAAATAAAAAATGTTTTTATTTGTTTGGTAAAATTAGTATAAAATTTAAAATTTGTAAAGATATGTTTGGTAGACACTTTTCACTATTATTTTTTATAATAAAAATGACGAGGAGGAGGAGGGGGGTACAGAGGGTCGCCGGCGCGGTAGGGGGGGGGGGGAGGGCGCGGCGTAGGGGGTGGAGGAGGAGGGGCACGGGACACGAGAGTTTAAAAAAAATTGGTGAAGAGTTGTTATTTTTTGGAGAGAGTTTTAGATAGGTGGAATTTTTTTCTTAAAAAAAATTATCTTACCAAGCATGTGTTAGTGAACATCTTTTTTTTTATTTTAGAGAAAAAAAAGGATAAAAAATTACAACCAAACACCCTATTAATAATTAGAATATAATATATAAACTAGAGAATCATCAGACTCCTTTTATTTGAACCTTGAATTTTTAAAAAAATAGGTCTTATGTTTCTTCCTAACATATATATACTAAGACTTCTGCTTTCACTTTTTTTTGAGTTAGGAAATAATAATGATCTAGCATTATATATACATATATCAAGTACGTTACATTTTACGACCATCAATCACTTAGACTTGCTTGACTGTGTCCATAATCGATCACACGTACGTCAAAAAGTACTTCCATCCTTTCGCAGTCGTTACCTGCAGCTGGACTGTTCGAACAGCTTCAATCTTAAGAATCCTTTTACAAGTTGTCTCAACTTAGCATGCTTCCAGGATTATAATTTCCCTAATGACAAAATTAGTTGATGTCGAGGAACATCTAATATATTCTAGCGCGTAACTCAGACATGTTCGTAACCAGGCGTACGCCAGTGAAAACCCATCAGGCTAAATAGTCCATGCTTAATTATCTTTCTGTTAATACCTTTATATATATATATATATTCTAAACATAGAAATATACAAAACAAACTACTGAACGTTAATATTCATGAAACAAAAGTACTTCTCGTTTCATTCTCTCGTGGGGGAAAAAAAGTTAAAAGCAAACTACGTACTCTCAACGAATAAATATGGCTAAACTCTGCTTAAATTAGTTCACATAATTGCTTATATATACTTTGTGTATAGAGCTTCATAAAGACATACATGATGGGCAAAGGATCGGTCAGATGATGAACAAAGGGCCGGGTCACTTAAGGAGTACTACGAGTTCCACCAACTAATATAATTGGACTCTTGAAACAGTACTCCAATCATTTATTTTGCTAAGCTTTTAAATTTTTTTGTTAAGTAACTCTCTAACCATCTCGCCTCCATGATTTTGTAAACACCACCAATATCCTTTGATAGCACTGCCAGCACCACCTTTCCCCCTTCATGGTAACAGTGAAGAAGAAAAGAATTGATAGACATAAGAGCAATGCTACTTGCAAGGTTGATCGGATAAATGATTTACCTGATTAGTCATGCGATTGGCTGGTGCTTAGGTGGGGCCTACGCACCAGTCAATGGACAAAAATAATCAGATAAATCATTTGCTGCATACAACATTTCTCTAGACATAGATTGCACAGCTGCTCTGTTCCCATCGATTGTCACGACGTTAGAATCATCGTGGTAAGAGAGAAGAGCTCAGAGGACAAGCAACTTTAGGAGGTGCGAGTTCTCTCTCTTCTCTTTGCACCAAAAATTTCAGCCCCACTGAAATTTTCAAGGCATCGGATGCAAAACTTTTTTGATTGTAATGTATTTTCATTTTAAAATTTTAGGCCAGTTTGGCGGGAGATATGGAAGGGGTTAGGAAGGGGTATGAGAAAGATTATTTGGGTCGATTTGGCAAGGAGGTTTGTTTAACCCGGTTAAAATTTAAGTTTTTGAAGATAAAGAGAGGTAAGAGTGAGGTTAAACTAACTCACCTTTTTTTGGAGAAATAGTTTTAACCTCCGCTAATTTTTTTTTATCTTCGGAACCTACATAACCCCCTCAAAGTAAAAAAGTATATTAAATTATAGATTAAGCAATTCAATTAAAATAATGGGAGATTCTTAACACTAGAGACAATTATATTATCATTGTTCTACCCTCTCAGACTTGGAGAAGCAAGGGTATGGGGAGGGGGGCATCCGCCTATCACCCCAACCTTCCACTTGGGAGTTTGCGGAGGGGTGCGTGTTACTGTAGACCCCATCACTTGTCTGTCTTAAATAGAAAAGCTGGGTGTGATTGGACAGCGCTGCTCAGAACTTTATTGACCATCCAAAAGGGGGCGACAATTTAGCATTTAAAGAGGCCAATGGCGGACTCGACTTACTGTCCGTGCAAACACTTGGGCGTCCAAGTGATCGTACGACCAGTGTCCACTTCTGGTGCATCGACTCCCTCCCTCAACACTCTACTTAACGTGAGAAGAGAAATAGTTATTTTCTTCGCGCAAGTATAGTTTTTGTCTTTATGAAGGGGTCCTATGTACTAGTTATGTTATGTGATGTGAGAGAGGAGGCAATGCATCCATCCAACCGAGTTTATACAAGTGCCTTAAATATTTGTATACAAGTGTAATAAATATTTCTCAAGTAAAAAATACGAGAGCTAATTACTACTACTCATATAATTTGTTAACTTCATTTAGATGAAATAAATTTATACCATATTATGTCTATATAAATGAGATATGACATAAGTATAGGGTGTTTAGAAGTGACAACAACATACATACCGTAATGGAAACCACCAATAGTGATGGTGGTAACAATTAACGATAGTAGCAATCAGTAAGAGATCATGATGATCGGAATTGATAATGATAGTAGCAACAATTGACGTAACAACAACGAGCAACAAATGATGTTAGTGCGCGGTGAACAGTTTATTTCAAGAATCGAAGACGTGGTACATATATAACAATTAGCTATATAGTTGAATTAATTACTTTCCAAATAATCTTACTAAAACCAGATAACTACATTTCTCTTTTAAAAAATCAACTCTTATGATACCCACTCACAATCCGAACCTTATTTCCCTGATCAGAAAAACATTTCATCTTTATCGGGAATTAAACTTGTGCTCCCAGTCCAACATACTACTTGAAGTTAATTATGGTTATTTTTTTTAATGTGCATTTTAGTAGCTTTTTGAGTTGTTTAAAGTCCTTTTTAATTAACGTATTAATACAAACCCTTACTTTGCAGCTGATATTACATATATACTGCCATAATTTTTGCCTGCTGACCACACATAATAGGATCGATGCCGATTGGTTAATTTCTAGAAAATTAATTAGGTTCATGACAAGTATTTCACATAATACCTGCCCGCACATATCTGAACGCGTATAGGCTATCTTTTCCTCTCATGAATTCATGGTGTATAATAATATGCCAGAGTCCAATTGACACCTAGCTACCACTGTGACAGAACGAAATCACTAGCAACAAGAACACGAGAAACAAAAGTACGTAGGGGTGTTTTATACATATATCATGTGGAAGTTTTGTCGCGTGGCTTGCCGGAGCGTCTATATATGTCCATCACACGCCAATTCTTTAGTGGAAAATAGTTTAGTAACATCATTTGATAACATATTAAAATAACACACCAATGAAAATGCACCACAACTTTATTATTTATGAAGTATTTTTAACTTTTTTATTTTAGTTGCTGATGTGTTATAATTTTAATGGTGATGTTACCAAATGATGTTACAAAATTGTTTCTCTTCCTTCGTAGGCCCTGCAGCGGTTCCGTTCTCTCGAAGCGAGCATAACTCGCCGCTATATTAAGTGCTCCTCTCCCAACCTAACGGCATGCCTCCACGGCCCATGCTACGCACACCTCTGTCTACAAAGATCCACTTGGCGCATCACTTGAGCAAAAGTCATGGGAGTATTGACTTGAACAGTAACCGGAACATCAACCATTGTAGGAGATATATTCTCCCGTTGCAATTCTTCCTGAACCTGTAGTCCATTTTCATTACGGACTGCCTTATAGGTGAAAGCAATCTCATGAGCTACCTTGGATGGGCCCTTCTTTGGGCCATGGCCTGTAGCAGTATCATGCACCAGAAGTGGCCCGTCAGCAACAGGGAACTGCAGAGATGACACTGTGACCGCCCTGGAACCGGCAACGTCAGCTGGATTCCCTGCAACAACAGCCTCGCCGATTACCTTGTTTGGGAGCGGAGATCTCCCACTGCCAAGAGGTTGCGAAGAAATCTCCAAAATACTGGCTTGGCCAGCAGAATCTCCCTCATTTTGCAGTATCCCGCCTTGGGTTGGAGGTAAAATTATTGCCAACGCAGCGTCCTCCACACCCGCGTCCACTCCGGAGGTCCTGCAAATCAAGGGAGCGTCGCCCATCACCGAAGAAAGCGGCCGCCCGCATTCTTTGCCGGCCAGATTAGCGCCATGATTCCCGGGCCCAAGCAAGTCGATATCATGATGTTCAGTGTTTGATGTTCAGTTTGGAATATCAAGATAATTTTTAGATTTGAATTCAAAGATCTAGTTTATGTTGCCATAGAGTCGTACCGAAAAACTCTATCGTATCATAACATTACTCTACATAACAATTAAAATGAGAAAAATGCTGACCAATACATTAGTAACCCTTGTTGAATTATTTGTTGATGTGACGTAAAATAAGAAACTAATACTCATTTATAACGGTGACGACGAGGTTTGAGAGTCTATTATATGTCACATTCATGGATGTGAGATGGCGTCTCATTGAACTGTTTTTGAGTAGCCTAACTAGGCTCAGACAATAGCAAATATTTCTCTTAAAATAAATAAATAAAAACATGGTATTTTTCTTGGAGGACGGGTGTGCGCTCTCTAGATGCATGCGGGGGAGGGGCCCGGGCTTCTGTACTTTGGCGAGGCCCTGGCAGTCGTCGGAGACGGGCATCCCCATTAATTAAGAGCTGCGTCGTGATCGTGCGACGTCTCCGTCCTAGCGACGTGGTCAACAGTGCGGTCGGTGAGCCGTGGCGCCCGGGGTTGGACGCATGCGGCTGGTGGGACTGTGCGCAGGGATGGGAATGGCACGAACTGGGATCCTCTCGCCCCCCTCCGCGTTGGGGTGGGAAAGATTTTTTCATTTTAATCCCTGTATAAAATATAAAAGAGGGGTTAAAATGAAAAAATCCCCCCACTCACGGTACTGACCGGCCCCAGTTCGAATGGCACTGGTTACAAATCACGATTTTTTTGATAATTTTAATTTGTTAATGAGGTTTTTAATTATACACGCATGAAAATAGGGTTGCAAACGAAATTTGATATTTTAATATTTTGATCTGATTTAAATAAAAAATTTTAATTTTATAATAAAAAAATAATACCAATAATTTATCAGAATCGATATTAGATATTTCAAAAAATTATCGAAATCGAAATCGGAATTGAAAATAATTAGAATCGAAATCAGTATCGATTATTTCGATAAATTATCTATAAATTTATAAAGTAAAATTATGATAAACACATTAACTTATCAAAATTTGGTTTTGGTAGTCTTATCGGAATCAAAATATAATCGAAATTAAAATTAAAATTATATTTCGATTATCGAAATCAGAATCGAAATCTGTGTTTTCGATTTCGAATCTGACCCGATTACAGCCCTACATAAAAATATATATATAATTCACATTCATATGCATACTCTCTTTCTGTACATTAATGAACTATATCACGTAAATGTGCTCTTCTCATCACTGTCAGCATAAGGGGTGACGGAAAAGAAAACGAAATTTTCTATCAACATTTTGAGAGAAGTTTATCATAAGAGCGTTCACCATAACTAATTTATTATGAAATATATATGTGTAAATATATAAATATACTGACAGCTAGACACTTTAGAAAGAGAGTGACGAGGAATTGGATCTTGAGTTACCAGTTAAGTCCTAGTACTTGTAGAGATATCTTTTAACATTTTGATGCGGCACAAATTTCATAGACCAAATAACAAAGATGGAAACTTTTTTAAATAATTTTATTTTAAAAAATATTTACATAAATATATTTAGATCTCACATATTTACAAATCTATATCTCCCACTTATATGATTAAGTGTAATTTACATAATTTCTTTGTAATTTATATATTTCTCTACAATTACATTAATTCAGCGTAACTTACACACGTAGAATTCTATGCAGTTTACATTCTTTCTCTACAACTTACACTAATTCAGCGTAATTTTTATTTTGTTGGAAGTCTAGTGGCAAACGCCACTGGGTAACAACACCGGCCCCGGGTTCGAAACTTGGGACCCCCCACCCGGCCGCCTAGAAATCTTGTCGAAAGCCACCTAAAGCGCTCAACGCGTCCCTTTTTATATTCCTACGGAAACAAACCTAAAAAGGCCCCAAAGAGCAGTCTGAAAGCCACCTATGTAGGGCTCGAATCCTGTACTGCCGATGTGCAAGCGGGCCGGGGTGCCCTATCACCCGAGCACCTCTCGAGACACCAGTGTAATTTAGTGTAAGCTACAGAGAAAGAATATAAGCTGTAGAAAAATTATATAAGGTGCACTGAATCAATATAAGTGGGAAGTATAGATTTATAATTAATATGTAGATTTAGAAATATTTACGTAGATGTTTTCTAAAATAAAATTATGTTAAAAAAATTTCCCAACAAACATTTGTGGAGCGTTCGAGAGTGTTTATGTCCAAACAACACAATCATACCAATTAAAACTCTTGATAGTTAAAAAAAAAAAAACTTCCCAACACCTTAACTCGTCTGTTGTACTATGAGATGGGCTCATGTACGTAATAGGAGTCTTTTTTATGGTTTGCACCTGCTCTCTCGAGGGGCGATGAACAGCAACAGCGATCGAAGTCCTCTTACTCGGCTGGCTCTTTGAAGTAGGGTTCGTCATATCGCAGCAAATCGCCGCGGTGTGTATGAACCGACCCATGCTTGGGTTTTGGGTCGCCCACATGGGTGACCCGGGTGTGCGCGGGGGCACGCCGCGGTCCGGTACCGGCCCGGACCAGTCCGTGGCAAACCGTGTTTATTTTTTTTTCCTTCCACTCTCACATTGAATATGTTTAAGGGGTCTAAATGATGTCTAATTGTATGAAATTTCAAACATAAACTAATTAAGAGATGATATAATTAG
>JACBKR010000167.1:0-42432 GCA_014218235.1 Colocasia esculenta | reverse complement strand
CTATAATGTCTCACTAACTATGTTCAATAATGTAGGAGACACACTACTCAAGACATGTACCAACAACATGTAGAAAAGGTCAACAAATGTCAAAGATAGTGTACCTGTCGACAGCACCAAGGACCCTGTCGACAGATACACACAGTCAGCACTCAACAGACTCTGGAAGACAAGCCCTGTCGACAGCAGCCAGACACCTGTCGACAGAATTACACAGTCAGACACTTCAGGTTTCTGGAAAACTAGGTACCTGTCGACAGCACCAAAAGACCTGTCGACAGATGTACCAGTCAGAGCCAAACCTGAACTTCCAGACTTCTGTCAAATGACAAACTGTCAAGACCTGTCGACAGCAGCCTGAAGACCTGTCGACAGCCGACCTGTTGCTTCAAATACGAGAAGTTTGGATGTTACCAAACTGGTGTTTTCATGTACCACGTATCTCCATATGTAAACACCAATATATAAGCAATCTTTTGAAGCTATTCACGTACACAAGCAGCCTCCAAGCAGAACCCTAAAAGTCTCTCAAGAAAAGTCTTGCCCTACTGCTCTGCTTCTACCTGCTGCCCAGATTCAACAAGAGAAGTCTTTTCGTGCAGCGGGGAAGTCTGAACGTCGTGGATTCAAGCCTCTCCATCAACTTCTGATCATCAAGACGAAGCTTGAAGTCTACCCAGACGTTCATCAGAAGAGTTTTCAATTGGATTTGATCCTCAACTCTCAAACTCTTCTTGTTTCACTTTTATACATACTTGTGTGTGTGTGGTGTGTTTCAAGCAGTCCTTGTGCTTGATACCTGTGTGTGTGTTGATCTGATCGTGGGTTCACATCAGATAACACGTGTGTGAGTTGTAGTTCGTGAACTAGCTCATAATAGGTGATTCTGCGTGTGTGTGTGGCCCGTGGATGTAGGATACACGAGTTGTGTATTCCGAACCACGTAAATCGTTGTGTCTCGTGGTTTGAACGTTTCTACGTTAGATGTTTGGTAGACATGGCGCATATACACACGTCTAATCATCTGTTTGAATCTATCATCGAATCACACACATCCACACTAAGTTTAGTCCTTGCCAAACTTCTAGTAATTTGTATCTTATCGAAAGAAGGCACAAGTGTTCTTAATAGGCAGTAATCTATTCAACCCCCCTTCTAGATTACCATATAGGGAATTCCGCAACACTTCAGAAGATTCCCTGCTTGGATATGATGTGACCAAGGAAGGACACTTCCTCCATCCAGAATTCACACTACTAATTTTGGCATAGAGTTGGTTATCTCTGAGCACTTGCAGAGCAACCTTCAAGTGTTCTTCATGTTCTTCTTTGGATTTGGAGTAAATGAGGATGTCATCAATGAACACCACTATAAACTAGTCCAAGTATAGCCTATAAATATTGTTCATAAGTTGCATGAAAGCCGCTGGGGCATTTGTTAAACCAAACGGCATGACCACGAACTCATAGTGACCATATCTACTCCGGACCATACTTGGATATCCTCCTCCTTTATTCTTAGTTGATGGTAGCCTGATCTTAGGTCTATCTTAGAGAAATATTGTGCACCGGAGATCTGGTCAAATAGCTCGTCGATGCGGGGCAGTGGATACTTATTCTTTATTGTCAACTAGTTGAACTGACGTAATCAATGCATAGCCTCATTGTCCCGTCCTTCTTCCTGACAAATAGCACTGGCGCTCCCACGGGGATGTGCTAGGCCTGATAAAACCCTGATCTAGAAATTCTTTGATCTGTCTTTTCAACTCCTGCAATTCAATAGGGGACATGCGATACAGAGCCTTTGAAACAGGGGCTGCCCCAGGGGAGTAACTCAATAGTGAAGTTTACCTCCCGCTCGGGTGGTATACCAGGTAATTCCTCTGGAAATACATCAGGATAGTCCCTGGCTAATGAATGTCCTCTAGGGTTGTTTCTTCTTTTCAGTTGCCAAAATGGAAACTAGGAAAGCATCACAACCCTGGTCGATCAGCTTAGAAGCTTTTAAGGAGGATATCAAGATAGGGTGTTTGTGATAACGGGTGCCAAGTAGTGATAGAGTTGGAAGGTTTGGTCTTCTAAAAGTGACCCTCCTATGGCGGGAGTTTACATCGACATCATATTCAATTAGCCAATTGACACCCAAAATGGCATCATAACCCTTCATGTCTAAACAGATAAGGTCGGCATGGAGATTGTGCCCTCCAATTATAGTTTCACATTTCGGCAAGTAGTGAGTGAGTTCAGATTCTGAGCCTAGTGGAGAGGCTACAGTGATCTTGGATTTCAAGGGGACAGGTTTGACAGATAGAGTTGTAGCAAATGTGGTGGAAATAAATGAATAAGCAGCTCCAGTATCAATAAGCACAAATGTAGGTTGAGAGTGTATGGAAATGGTACCTTCCCCATACCCCCTTCCTCGGTAGCTCAGCTTCTATGACAGCATTAAGGCGTCCCTGACGCCGTGGTGCATTCTGACCTCTACCTGGTTGGTCCTTTATCAGTGGACAGTCAGGAATACGGTGGTCACGACCACCACATCTCAAGCATGCCCCGAGCTTCTTCCAGCATTCCTCAGCTCGGTGTCCTGGTTTATCACAAAATTTACAGTTCTCAGCCAACTGCCTACCTTCCATTTTGACTCTTGTCTCCCGCAGCATCTCTTCCGGAATTGGCCTCTTGTTGTTGTTTTTGACGTTGTTGTTACGAAAGGTGGGCAGCATATTGGTTGCTCCCTTCTTGACGAAGACCAGCTTGGAGTTGTCCTTGCCCCTCATGCCCTCCACTTGGCCATGGTGTCTTCTACCAGCTGAGCTCTTTGGACCATCTCAGTGTAAGTTTGAATATTGTGTGGTTCGAGCCTTTCAATGAACATGTGCCTGAGCCCGTCCATGAAACGGTTAGCCTTAATCTTTCAGTTCCCACAAATGTGGGGCATACACAGCAAGTCGTGCGAACTGAGCCTCATACTCAGCCACGTACATCCCTTTCTGTGTTAGTGCGGCAAAACTCTGCTGCCTTCTTCTCCTTGACTCTCTCAGAGAAATACTTTCCTCGGAATATCTCCAGGAATCCGGCCACTCCAGTTCAGCACATTTGGCAGGTGGGCTGAGGTGGCCTTCCACTATGCTCGAGCATCTTTAGTAAATTGGAAAGTGGCCAGTACCACTTTCTCTCTATTAGTGCATTGCATCACCTGGAAAATCCTTTCTATCTCCTCTTGCCAATTCTCTGCCTCGTCCGGATCAGGGGATCTAGAGAAACGAGGAGGGTTTAAACTCCTAAAATTCCGTTGCAGATCACCGGCTCCATTCCTTGCAGCTCCAGCCTGATTTCCAGCCTGAACTACATTTTATAATGCCTGGGTCAGTCCAGCCACGGTTCTTGCATAACTTGCCACTGATTACGAGCCATTGCAGTTGAGTGTAAGAGTTATGAGGGTTCCTGAGAAAAGGATGGAAACCAATTAATGTCTCTAGATACATTATCAGAGTCAATGGGTAGGAGTGTTTAATTCTTTCTAACATATACCCAGTCTCTACCCATTCTCACCAGGTACTGTATTTAATTTCCATGACCTAGGTTCCATAGTATCTCCTAATCCTGAGACATATATCCTATTTGGTATTCCTAGGCTCTGATACCACTAAACTGTCACGTCCCAAGAATTACGCAGCGAATATTAGTTCGAATAATTCGAGTCGATATTTCGAGACGTGAGCAGTCGGCAAATAAGCCTCTAGCTAGCACGCACTAAATGTATAATAACATACATTATCATAGAGCCCAAATATTGAACTCAACTAATCTTTTATTCCAATCTCAACTCATTGTGTTCCAATTGGAAACTATTATAGGACTAAGACTCAATAAAAGCAAAAGTACATAATACCTCACTTCCCACTACATTGTTCTAACACTCAGATAAACTAACTATAGATAGACTCATAATTGGAACGCTCTTCACTCGGACGCATTCCCATCCTCGACTTGATCTTCCTCTTGAACTTCATAGTCACCTAGATTGGGTAAAAGTAGGGGATGAGCAAACTAGCCCAGTAGGATTTATATCTCAATGTGCGGGTAATGATATAAGTGATTAGCAATTTAGAACTAGGTAAGCACGATGAATGTCATGATATGCATGTACAAATGAAACATATTAAAACATGATGCATGAAGCAAGCTAGATAGAGAGTGATCGTGATAGAGCAAGAATATAACGAGCAATAGGTTGTCAAGAGCGAGGCATGTAACAAGCACGCAAGATATCATGTAAATTGTAATAAATGCAGGATGGCCATATCACGCAAGCAAGCAAGCAAGATGGTACGAACACGATCAAGTAACACTAATCCGACACGTAGACACTAATGTACACCAAGAAAAGATCCATCAAGAATGTACACCAGGACATGTGTATGTGGTTGTTGTATCTATCATTCAACAAGCAAGCAAGACTCCCAACGCAGATGCAACGCTAGTAATCATTATACCCCATGGTTAACAGTATATTTATGACTCGCCGTCATTGGGGCTAGACTGGAGCCCTTGGACACACGTCGTGCCCTGTCAGCAATCTCATGTAAAATTTTAAATGTAGATACCCACAGTCATTAATAATGGCCAATGAGAGTTTCAATATGTAAGCGTGTGTAATGTCATGTTCATGATGATGAGTATTGAACATGATTTTCAATTGGTAACAATGGTCAAGAGATAAATTTGGCAGCATAACGGTACGATTTATACTTTAGTTCAATCTTTACATTAATGGCTTTGGTCTAGATTGTAAATCACCCTCACGAGAACAAGAAGAGAAAAGGAAGTGCACGCTATCTCCAGGGAACTTCAATGGTACAACCAACTCGTCGGCCATGTGGGAATCCATGGTCAGAGGAGATTTACGGAGGCCTTGGTGAAAAGGTCGCTAGTCTACCGATTCGGAATGACCGGTAGAGAGTTTCCAATTTCCCAAGAAAAGGCTGCCTAACAGTGTGAGTGTGTAGTAAGGTACGCGTGTCTCAATTCACAAACCATCGCTTTCAAACTCGCGGAAAGCACAATGCATTAAACTATACATGGGTTTGCAAGATTTTAAGAACAATAATTATCATTTTAAACATGGTAGAATAATGGAGGGATTAAATCATGAGTTTGCATGAATGGATCATAACATTTAAGGAGCAATTTGAATAGCATGCATATAATTAAAGCTTTTAAATGGGTTAATCACTTTTAAGCCATTAAAATAACCACCATGCAATGATCAAACCCAAAACATGTGAAATCACACACTAAATGTCATATTAACCAGACCTCGGGTATAGCGGTTAGGTTTGCAAGAAAGTAAGTGGGGGTTTAATGCAAAATCCTGAGATCGCGACAGGTACATATAAGGAAAGTGACAGGGCTGTCAGGCCTGGGGTCAGGTCGGGACAGACCCCAGTAAGGGTCGCGACGGGTCGGGACCAGAACGCGACAGGGTGATGTGAAGAACGCGACAGGGGGTCAGATCAGGCAGTAGGTCGCGACGGAGCGCTTCGTTGCTTTCAGAACGCGACGGTGGGTGCTGTCGCGACAAGACCTCAGAACGCGGCCTATCGGGCCGTCGCCTTCATAGGGTCTGTGCCTGACCTCGATAGAGAAAGGACATGTTCTTGGATTGTGGTCCAGAACTATCTTATATTGACACAGGTGCTTCAAAAATAGAGAACAATTTGTACAGGGTATGAAAAATAACTAAACTAGTTTTAAACTAACCTAGACATGCAAAGGTGCTTCCAGTAAATCGGAATTAGAAAACCATGATGGTTTCGATAGGCTTTAATCAAGTCAAACACCACGTAGAAGACAAGTGAACCTGAAGACGTAGTTTCAAGCAGCAACCCTCTTACCATGCTTATAACTCTCTAACTAATGAGATTTAGACAAAACATTCAACACAAAACCTGACGAGGAAAACTATCAGAATAACTTTCATGTTATGAGTTTACCCTAATTCGGTCTTGAATCACATGCAACATACAAAGAACAAAAAAAGCCCTAACAGTACATGACTTTGGAAAAACGCTTATAATTCAAAATCTACTAATAAAATTCGATGAAACTAGTGGGAAATGAATGTTAACTTGATGCTCTACACATTGGTATAAGATATGTTAAGGTTTGGCCCAAGAAAACCTACCTTATGGGTTGAAGAAGTCCCGTTTTTCCAGAAAACCCGTGTTCAGACCACTTGGAGGAAAACGCTTAATACTCCATGTATACTGCATGGAATTGGGCATTCCACCTGAGGTTAGAATGTAGACTTGACCTCTTTCCAGGGGTATAGGCCTTGCAAAGTTTGGTTTAGGTTTGACTCACCTTTAGTCGACTTCAAGTGGACGGTTTGTGCAGGTCGCAGCAGACAAGAAGGGGAAGAAGAAGAGCTTCTTGTGGTCGTTCCACAGCTCCTCAGCCACCAAGAGCTCCTCCACACGACCCTAGCAAGTTTTAAAACTCGTCCCTAGGTTTGGTGAAGAGTATTAAGCAACCATGGTGTTTAGGAGACCTATTATGACTAGGAAAGCCAAGTTGCGGTTTTGACAGGTTAGTTTCCTATTTTTGAGGATTTCTTCCTCCCTTAGAGTGTGTGAGGCTTTAGGAAACCTCCCACCATAGTTAGGCACGAATTTGGGTTGCCAAGAATGCATGATTGCATCCCAATTCAACTCAAATTGCCTCTTTCTAATTTCAACCTATTTAGAGTTACGAATTTCCATGTATTTTCTAGCTTTATTTGATTTTTGGGTCATATGTGGTCCATTGGCCCAATTATGATATTGGGTCATTAATATATAATGTTAGAAGTCTCTCTAACATTTTTATTTAATTTATGGTTGCGTCGTATTTCCGTGTTAACGGTTTTCCGACTTGTTTCCTAATTTGGATAATCAGTCACAATAACTCTTAAACCAAGCCCAAACGATTTTTATTGACCCAAATTTCTTGATGGGTCATTAGAGGATATTATTTGAAGTCCGTATATGATTTTTATTTAATTTTCTGACTCATCCGAGTACGTGTGATAATAATTTTTCGACTTATTAATGAATTACGATAATAAGTCGCAAAACACTTTGAACTTGACTAATCCGATTTTTTCTTGGCACAAATTTCTTTGTGAAACATTTAGTAATAATGTTTGGGGTTGATTTATAATTTTTACGAAATGTTCCGATGTGTTTTAGCACATACGATAATGATATGTATATTTTAAATACTCTGATATTATGGAAATTATTTATTTCCATTTACTTTGAATTAAAATTTATGGGGTGCTACAAGGTACTTCCTCTCCTCATGATAAGCCTCCTCACATGAAAAAGAGATTCCAGCAAATGCATACATGCCAAGGTGAGTACCAGGTAAGAGATGTTCTCATTTGCTTTAACTGTAATAAACTTGGTCATCTTGCCAAACATTGCTGGAGTAGAAATCACATTTCAATAAACATGCCAAATCAGTCCAATACTTTCATTGTTATAAAATTGGTCATATTTCTAGGGACTGTTGGTACATAAATGATTTTGTTGTGCATGCTCAGAAATTCCAGTCAAATGCATATACTCATACACATAGGAGTAAATGTCATGCTCATACTGAAAATGTTCAGAAATTCCATGTGTATAGGCATAGAATGTTGCAAAAAATCATTCTTTTTCTGTTTATATTAAAAATCCAAAAATTAGAAAACTTCATGAAAACATAGATGCATTGAGCAAGGCAAAAGGAAAATCTAGAACTAATTCTGCTCATAGTTCTATCAATGAAAGAAATGCATCTATACCAAAAATAAAATCACTTTGGATTAAAAAATCTTTATTGCACACTAACATTGATTTCATTGTAGGACCCAAGCAAGTGTGGGTCCCAAAACCAGCTTGATCAGCAAGCTGAGGAGTCTTGCAACCATACATTGTAAATGGATTCAAGATATTGGCTGTGCAAGGCAAGAAATGATTAGAGAACACAGGTAAAATCTTTGAAAAGCAATTGAAGTCCAATCAGGTAAAACTTCTTTATCATTTCAAATTTGAAATGATGTTTGATTTTTTATCTGAACAATGAAAAATATGTTCTGATGCTACTCCCAACAATAACTTGTGTTTTAACATTTAGAATCATGTTTGTGTTATCATGCTTGCTTAACTGTGCCCATGATTCTGTGTGCATATCAACTGCTTTGACTTTTTGGTATATCAAATGATGACATGTGGAAAAACAAGTTATGCTTGTTTGGAAGCTATCATTATGCGTGAGTAAAATACTCCGCCAAGTACCAGAAGTCATGTTATGCTTAAAGCCAATTGTGTGCATAATCATGTGTGAATTGATTGCTAGCTTTTTCATTCCATGCACATATTAAAGGGGAGTAAATTTGAAAAAATGCAAAATGTTCATATTCTTTCTGTGCAAACTGTTTGGAATGATCATATCTGAACTGCTTAAATGATCACTTCATATCATGCATATCTTATGGGGAAGTGAGTCAAAAGAATCTTTGAGTGAAATGCTGGAGAAATATTCTTTCATATCTGATTTATCAACAACTCCCATTCAGTTTATTGACAATATTCTTGCACATAAATTCCTCACTCTCACATTGCATTGGCATTCTTGGCATATCAAATGGTGATTTGAAGAAAGACAAGTCAGGCTTGTCTGGACACTTTCACTATGCGTGAGTATGTCTCCGCCAAGTATCAAGATTTCTTTATGCAATTGTTGAGGGGGAGTATTTGTTGAGGGGGAGTTATTGTCTATTCTTCACTCATTTCTCTTGACATTTGTTGTCTATATTGAGCCCCAATCATCAGAATTTTTGATTCATTGTGCTATTTTCTTATGAGAGAATTAAGACATTGAACCTAAACTCATTGTGCACTTAGCTTAATTTCAAAGATTCATTATCATTTCAAGGTTAAGCAATCTTAATACTGAATGTTTTTAAAATGATTTGCAAAACACTTGTAGGCACATGAGTGGCTTTACTATTAACATGTGCATGTTTAAGCTTCATTTTTACCACTTGCTAAGAATAATTTCTCTAAATTCGTAGTCATGTCTTTTCTGGTCAAAGCAATCAAATTCCTGCAAAACATCAAAAGAAAATGATCAATACTCTGGAAAGATGCAAACAGAGCAATGGAAATTCTTGAACCACTGAGTAACCGGGCCATTTCACCTAAAAAGTGATTTATTCGCGTAAAAAAAAAGAAGTGGAAATCAAAGTTTTCAACTCTGTATAAGATAATGAAAGTTAAACCACCAAGTAATCAGGAGATATTGCATCTAATCAATGTGATCTCTTGCACTGAAAAGTGAGATTTAACTAATTTATTCTTGTATTCTTTCCCAGTTCAAAATGAAAGAAAATCAAATAGACAGGATAGAAAAGCTTAAGACCTTAATAAAGTTCATGTTTACTGAGTTTAGACCTATTATTTTACATTGTGTTAAACATAAAGCTCCTAACATCCTGTTAAATATTTTTGCTCACTCATATAGGTCACTTTATTTCACATTTACATCATTTTTTAACCACATTCAGATCATTATTCTTTGCTATACTTTGTGTTGAGTGTGTCTTTGTGATTAAACTTTGTTGCACAATAACAAAAACACAATAATTCTCACATATGTCAATATCACTTTGCCTCACTTATTTTGATCATTTCTGAACATTCCTTTCCTTCATTTCATTTCATGATCTCCTACAATCTTTGTTTCTCTCTCTTATCTATCTTGTTGATGCTGTCAAAAAGGGGGAGAAAGGTCTCTAAGGGGAGAAAATTCTTTAAAGGAGGAGAAAGTAAAGTTTATAGGGGAGAAAGTTCTTTATGGGGAGAAAGTTCAAAGGGTGTATATGGTCAAGGGGGTTATTGCAGTCAAGGGAGTCAAGCTATGGGAGATTGTGCATAGGTTTTGTCATCATCAAAAAGGGGGAGATTGTTGGGTTGAGTGTGTTTTGGAATTTCCTAAAATTACATTTTAATGATGACCAATGAACATCACTCATTCTTTGATTTTGATGATGACATATAGTGATTTTAATGATGACATACTGTGATTTTAATGATGACATACTGTGATTTTAATGATGACATATTGTGATTTTGATGATGATATGTTGAACATGTTATACATTCTATACATAACACAATAATGTTTAAACAACATATTTTTGATGTTTAACATCTCATATTTTAATGATAATATCTTGTACTAATGATTTATGTGTTAATTTTGTAGGTGTATACAGATTTTGTCATGGTAGTGTCGACACACCCCCTACTGGTGTCGACACAATGCTTCAAACCCAAGGCAAAATGATGAAGAAATGGTCAAGTGGTGTCGACACAGGATCAAGTAGTGTCGACACTAGTCCCAGCTCCCAGAGATCCCAGTTGACAGGTCTGTACTGTAAGTCAACACAGCCTCAAGTGGTGTCGACACTAGATCTAGTTCCCAGAAGACCTGTTTGGCAGCTCTGGACAGTGTGTCGACACTGACTGAAGTAGTGTCGACACTAGTGACCCTTCCCAGAGAACAAATTCTGCCAGTTTGGGACAGTGTGTCGACACACTCCCTGGTGGTGTCGACACACTCCGGCTGAAACTCAAAATCGTGATTTTGTCTGGACACGTGGCTGCTTGGGATTCAAGGGATTTGACCTAGGTTTTTGTCCCACGCACCCTAAGGCTCTTAATGGACATATAGGGCTATATATATACCCATGTTTCTTGTACTCCAAGGATCCCACAAGGAGAGAGACCAGACTTCTCCAGAAAAGGGTGTGGCGGCTGCAGAAAGAAAAAAAGGGAGCAGAGCAGTGATGTTTGGAAGGAGAATGTGAAGAAGAAGAAGAGAACAGGAAAGAGGATAAAGCAAGAGGATAAAGCATCAGCATCCAGAAAGGGAGCAGAGCAGCGCCATCAGATTGAGGAGCAGAAGAGAAGCAAAGGAAGAAGAAGAACTGGCAATCCGGATGCCAGTGAAGCAGAGCATCGTGGATTGAAGAAGATATCCAACGAATTCCTTCAAGCATCTTCATCCAAGCTTCTGCAAGTCTTCTTCATCAAGGAACATCCAAGTCACATCTATTCATTTATTTTCTTGGAGTGTTCATCCAGGTTTTCATTATGTGATCTGTGTATGTGTTCTACAAAGAACACTTAATTCTGTTTGTTCAATTTTCATCATTGTATTGAGATAGATCGGGCTAGAGGATCTATTCTCTAACTGAGCTTGTTCTAGCAGAACTTGGATCTTTCGTGGTCCAAAGGTTTGGAGCCGTAATGGTCCGGTTTTGAGCCGTTGTGCTCAAGTGCTTGTGAGTCGTCGTACTCATAAATGGTTTGTGGAGTAGATCGTCGTATCTATATCCTGGGTTTTCTTTGAGTCAATGTACTCAAAGGGTTAGGAGTCGTCGTGCTCAGGGTGTTTGGAGTCGTCGTGCTCCAGTGTGAATGTACTCAAGGTTTTGAGTAGTGTGGCCTCACTGTGTGAGGGGTGTAGGTAGGAGTCATTGGAGGTGATTTCCGAACCCTTAAAAATCCTCTGTGTAGTGGTTTGAATTGTGGTTTGACTTTGTATTGCGCTAGATGCACGCATAGGGATTTCGCTCACACTACTAATTGATTTGCTCACACACACTAATCACACTTCAGATCAGTAAATTGTTTGGGTGAATTAATCTCTGATTCGAAGTAATTTTGAATTGCTTGAGCTTCCGCATTAATTGGTGTTAGATCTATTCAACCCCCCTTCTAGATTTGATTCATCCACCCATCCGATCCTAACAATAATATATCTGATAATTTATTTCAATAATGCATTTAAATTGCCCTATTTTAAATGGACTTGTCTTCGTCTCTTGCGATGTTTTGGGAATACCGTTACCGATGCTCCACTGTTCTATAATTCCTCTGGAACGTCGAGCACTTGTTTCTATATACACTTTTTCTTCACTTGGACAAACTCTCTGTTGGATATTCCTAATGTCGGACTAGTGAATCCTTGTTCAAGGCCTCCGTAAGACTCCTCTGTCTATGGATTCCAAGATGGTTGACGAGCTAGTTGTACCCTAACACCTATGACACCCCTAAGGATCAACATGATCCAAACGATTAGAAGTTCTCTCTCACGTTGAATCACGCCGACCTCTGGACTTGTGCATAACATGGCCAGTGGAAGGGTAGTGAATTCCACCTGACTGCAAACACCAATTGCGCATGTTGCGCAACTATTACTATTGCCCGTTTAATCGTCGTTTCATGTGCATGACCTATAGTTCTCATCTATACTCTACTCGCTCATCTATTCACGTTCTCTATACACTCGTCTATTCATCTAGTACTATCATCTATTTCTAGGTACTCTCTATTGGCCATTGACTGATTGTCTAAAGATAAACAATATAACTAATGCCTGGCAATATATAAAGGGCCCGGTCTGGTCCTGGGAAGTGCGCCCAAAAAGTGCTAGTGCCCGCGGGAGTTAATTGACCAGAGTGTTTGGCATTACACTCAAGTGCTATCTATTTGACAATCAAAGTGCTATGCTATACTCGACTCGTTGTGCTATCATGAACTATATTGTTCTATTTTTGCTATGGCCATCCTACTCTTTGTGCTATATTTGACGCTGGTGTTATATCAATCATGCTATCGTGCTATCACATGCTTGACAATACTTGACTATCACTCTCTATCATTAGTTACTCTCCTCTTTAATACATTAATCATTTAAAGCATGCCTAATCATGAGATTTAAGTCCTACTGAGCGTTATCGCTTACCATACGTTATTTGTTTTGTGTTCTCAGGTGAGACCGAGGATGATACTTACACACATGAGGATGGGAACGACCAGGAGTGAAGTCAAGACTACCCTGGCGTCTTAATATTATGTTAGAGTCTTAGTTTAGTCTTTACTTTTATTCGATGTACTTGGGCCCTATAGAATGGCTCTGATAGTAGTGGTTGTAATAGAATTTGAGGATTATTATCGGAATACAATTTGCTTTAGCATTTATTCATTGACCAATGGGTTGATATCTATTATATGCTCTGTACTCGTTTACTTGCAACTGCCTCACGTTTCGATATTTCGCGTCGCGGCGTGACAACCCCTGCCGCCCACCGGCACTGAGTATGATATTCTTCATCATCTAGACAAGACTCCCACAAAGGATTCTATCTTAAAGTTGATTTGGAAATCACCTTCTCACCAGTCCACTCTTCTCCAGTTTCTCTAAAAGATCATGGTCAATGACGACCTCCCTGCGAGTGGGATTACCAATGCTATTCTTTCCCGGACACAAGGGCCTTCCATCTCCTTCTCCAAGAAAGACCTTTCTGCTCCCGAGTGCCACTCACTTCCTCTTTGTTTGGCTGTCACCCTCAACAAGGTGTCGTTCGACTCCACTCTCATCGACACGGGAGCATCCATCAATGTCTGTCCGATGAAAACTCTCAAGCAGCTTGGTTTAGAGGAGGGTAGTCTTGAAAAAATATGTTCCACTATCGCTGCTTATGATAATTCCAAAAGGGTGGCTAAAGTTAAGATCGCTCTTCAATTGGAGGTAGGACCCGTTACTATGCCCACTGAATTCTTAGTCCTGGTCGTTGATCCAACCTACAAGGCCATCCTCAGCCATCCTTGGTTAGAACAAACTTTAGGGCTCCCTTCCACCGCCTATCAATGCCTCAAGTTTCCATTCAATGGGAAAATTATCAAAATCAATAGCATCCTTACCATAGAAATCCTCCATTCCATCACATCAGAGCAGATGCCACATCTCTTCATTCTAAACAAGGGAAGAAACCTATCATGTCAATCATTGATTTCCCATCTCCCCTTGTTTTGAACCAAACTCCCTTCACTGTTGAATAATTTGAGATGACCACATGTCCTCAAGGGAAAGGTTGGGAGGCGATGGCATAGATAGGTTATATCTATGGCAAAGGGTTGGGTAGAGACAAGCAAGGTCCCATTAGAAGTGTCCAAGTGGGGAGATTGTTAGCAAGGGCCGATTTAGGATTTCATCCTAATCCCATTAATCCAAATCCTTTCATACCTTATACACCTCTACCTTGACCTTGAAGGAACATTTCGTCCAAGGACCCATCCAACCAGGGACAATGGAGCATGTCGTCGATGAAGTGCCAGATTTAGAAAGTGAGAAAGAAAACGAGGCTGCTTAAGTGGAAGAGTTTTGTGAGGACTTTGGCCTTCTCTCACTCTTTGGTTCCAATTTTGATCCTCCACCTTCGTCTCCATCTCCACCTCTATCCTCTCTCTCCTCAACTTGAGTCTTCTTGGCACATGAGTGTCCTGCCCCAACTACTTTCCTTCCCCTTCTATTCCATCCCATCCAACCTCCGTTGCTCACCTAGCCGGTCGTGGCAACTTTAAGTCAAAAGCTTATGGTTCTTATCCATGACTCCCAAAATTTTAAAAAACTCCAATTTTCAAGGTGGGAATGTGAGGTCTCCGTCGAGCACCCTTCCTCTATGGAGTCTCCTCCAATCGGCCAGGGGCTGACTCTATTCAGCTTGAACACTGATACTTGCTCATCTAGGGCATCCCTCCTTTACATACTCCTGTACATAGTAGTTTAGATTTAAGTCTAGGGTCAGGTCTTGGTTTAGAAGAGTCTAGTCCCTCTCAGCCAAGCATCCTCAAAGAGAAGGGTAGGCAAGTTCCTACCGATATGTTCTAGCCTTGCCTGAGAGGTGTTCTTGGTTAAGTCAAGTCCCAGAATTTCTTGAGGAACCTGCCCTTGTAGAAATATATTTTGTAGAAGGAGATTCAGTAGATGATGGTTTAGGTGTGTATTTTCTAGATGCTAACGAAGAAGATGATCCAGGAGATCTTTGGTCAGGAGAAGAGGACCCAATTAGCTCCTATGTGGATGGTGCCAAGAGGTTTGATGAGCCAACCATGGCTATGGATGAACCAACCAAAAAAATAAACCTTGGCACTAAAGAATCTCCAAAGGTAGTTTTGATTAGTGCCAACTTGAGTGTAGAAGAAGAAGAAGCTATTGTAGCTATCCTTAAAGAATTTTCCGATGGCTTTGCCTGGTCCTATGAAGACATGTCGGGGCTTGACACCTCTTTGGTCGAGCACCATTTGGTCTTAAAATCCGATGCAAAGGTCGTCAAACAAAAGCTAAGGAGGCTGCACCCCAAGCTTGTGCTCAAGATTAATGAGGAGGTTGATAAGTTGCATAAAGCAAAATTCATTAGGGTTGTGCTTTATTTGCAGTGGTAGATAACATCGCCCCCGTGATGAAGAAGGATGGTAAGATTAGGATCTGCATAGATTTCCATGACCTTAATCATGCTTGCCCTAAGGACAATTTTCCTCTTCCTCACATAGATGTCCTAAGGACAATACTGCCGGCTTTGAGATGTTGTCATTCATGGATGGTTTCTCTGGGTACAACCAAATCCATCTGGTGGAGGAAGACCAAGAGAAAACTTCTTTCACCATGCCATGGGGGACCTATTGCTATGTTGCGATGCCCTTCGGATTGAAGAATGCGGGAGAAACCTATCAAAGGGCAATGATGGCAATTTTTCACGACATGATGCATGTGCACATGGAGGTTTATGTTGATGACGTCTTGGTGAAATCCAAAACTCGACATGGCCATGTTGAAGTCCTCTGAGCAATTCTCCAATGGTCTAGAGAGCATAAGCTTAAGATGAATCCCAAGAAGTGTGTTTTCGAGTGTCCTTAGGGAAATTGCTTGGGTTCATGTTAGCAAAAAGGAAACTGAGATCGATCCAAAGGGAATTGAGATCGATCCCAACAAGGCCAAAGGAATAATTGATATGCCTCCTCCTTGGAACATCATAGAGGTCAGAGGGCTAATTGGCAGACTTCACTTGATTAGGAGTTTCATTTCTCAACATTCAATTTGTTGTAAGCCCTTCTAAGAGATGCTTAGAGGAGAGGCTAAATTGATTGGAACAATAGTGTCAAAAGGCCTTGATGAATTGAAGAGTTATCTGTCACGCCCCGAATATTAGCAGCGGAATAAATACCGGGGGACGTGAACGATACAAACCGGCGTATCACAGTTGAATAGTGCAGAGTTACAATCGAATATAATAACACATTCAAGACTATAATATGGTCACCAATAGTATACTTTAATTCATTTCATTCAACTAGATACAACCTCACATAAGAAGAATTAACCAAAGGGTCCAGCATTCAAATAAAAACTTCCAGAAAAGTTTCACTATTACATAGACTACTCAAATTCCTATTTCTAAACTGTCATCTATTCTAGGACGGGTGCTCGTCACTCTTGCCCAGTCCCATCTGACTCCACTGGTTCTTCATCACTACCTGAAAAAGGGCAGGATGATAGGGGTGAGCGAACTAGCTCAGTAGGATTTACATCTCAATCACGTGCGGGCACTAGTATACATGATTAACATTTTATATAGGCAGATTGCTTATGAATATGATGTCAATGCATGCTTTCTAACAAGTTGAATAGCAAAGTAGAACGGATATCATATCAGATCAAATGTCGAGTTCCATATACAATGGACAGATATTCAAGAATAGAATCATGTCAGAAGAGATTGGCCATATTCAAGCAGTGTCATGTGTTCACAAGAACAAACGTATCATATCATGTCAAGTCAAACTTATCAAGTCAAAAGGAGGCACATTTTCACAATCTTGCATGTCAGGTGTGCTATGCCAAGCACCAAGAGTCCATACTCCCTCGGTTAACAAGTACGTTGGGGCGCTCCTCCCCAGGACCGGACAGGGCCCTATTGCACAGGATTGTATCAAGTTTTGGACCGGAGTCCCACGTTGTGCCGAACAAACATATTCATATTATGGCCACAGAGTTTCAATGACAAGCTCATAGTAAAAAGAACATGATCTTTCATAGAGTCAAGGAATGACAAACAGCTCAAAAGAACAAGGCAGGATAACGACGTATCTTATGTTTCATAGTTCATTAATGTCTTGACATGAGGGTGTTTCAAAGACAGATCATATGTAGAACATGTACTTTCCTAACATGTATGCATATGACAAATAATCAATTGAACACCGGAAAACATGTAACCATGAAACTCATATGCAAATCATAACATTAACACCACTAACATGTCCATACTAATCATGTATTCATCCCCACATTCATATCATATTCTTATCTTATCAATTGACAATAAGCAAGATCACAAGATAATACAATGAACATCAGAACAATCAAAATTACACATTAGAATCATATTCGTATCATTACCATTTCCTTCAATGGTTTGATTTATTTTAAGTCTATGCATACTATATAACATCATGTACATGCTTGTAGACATCATGAGATGAATCACCTAAATCATGAAAAATCTTGTAAGGGTAGTGTCGACACTAGATCAAGTGGTGTCGACACCATCTCCAAACACAAGACAAAATCATGCAAAACTGGTCAGGTAGTGTCGACACTAGTTCAAGTAGTGTCGACACTAGAGACAGGTTCCAACCCTTCTGGAAAACATGGGACAGTGTGTCGACACTAGAGACAGGTAGTGTCGACACTAGATAGCTTTCCCAGAACTTTCAGGAAAAATTGGGACAGTGTGTCGACACTAGAGACAGGTAGTGTCGACACTAGATGGCTTTCCCAGAACACTCTCTGGGTTGTTTGGGACAGGGTGTCGACACTAGATGAGGTAGTGTCGACACTAGAGGGCTTCCCAGAACACTCTCTGGGCTGCCTTGGGACAGTGTGTCGACACTAGTTCAAGTAGTGTCGACACTAGAGTCCTTCCAGAACAAAACTTATGAGTCATGTGAAATCCGAAAACACATGCCATGCAGCGATTCACTTCAAACTCTTATAACTCTCTAACGATTGACATTTGGATAAAACGTTCAACATGAAAGATGAAGAAGACACTAGTAGAAGAATTTTGATGTTGAGGGTTTGATCAAATTCGGTATCGAATCCTGAGAAAACATGTGAAGAACAAAAATCAAGTGAAATCCGAAATCACAGTATCAAACAGAGACTCTCTTATCATGCTCCTAACTCTCTAACGAAAAACCTTTGGATAAAACGTCCAACATAGAAGATGATCATGACTTCAAGTAAAATAACTTTCATGAAGAAAGTTTAGTCAATTTTGGTCTTGAATCGTGTGCACAATATGACGAACGGGAAAAGCCCTAACTGTGCAAGACTTCGGGAAAATCACCAATACATGATGAATACTCCATGAAAATTGGGCAAATCAAGTGCAAATGATCCTAGACTCAAAGAACTACATGTTGGCATTGGTTTTCTTTAATCTTGGCCCGAGAACACCTACCTTTACGAAGATCTAAAACTAGTTGATGTTCTGGATGCAACAGAAGATGCAGGGGATGAAGCTCCGGGTTCCAACCTTTCTCCTGCTCCTCAGAAGTTCTTGCTTGCCTCCAAACGACTCCAACTCGTTGTTAAACCTTCCCCAAGAGTTTGAGGACGAGTTCTTATAGTTTTAGGATGTTGTTAAGAGTCCTAACGATACTAGGAAAGGGGCTACGAGCTCTGTTTCCTAGTTTCCAGGAAATGGGATTCTTACCCAAAAGAGGTAGCCAAGGTTTAGGAAACCACCAATTGGGATTGAGTTCGGTTTTGGCTTACCTTACATGACTACTCAACCATAATTTAACCCTAAATTACCCTCACTAATTACTGCATAATTACATACACGAATTTCTGGGCAATTTCTGTCCTAGTTTATTCATCTCCTTGGGCCAAATATGCTCTATTGGCCCCAATCTTGTTAATAGGTCATTAACACATGGTATTGGAAGTCTCTCCAATACGTTTATTTATTTATCCCTCTATCTTTCTGAAATTTTAAATGCTAAATTTCGGGGTGTTACATCCTCCCCCACTTAAGAAATTTGGCCCCAATTTACGCATAATGGTGTAGTTCGTACCTGAGAATAGCTTGGGTGGTTTTTCTTCATTCTTTCCTCTATTTCCCAGGTAGCATTAGTAACTCCGTCTCGACTCCATTGGACCTTCACCATAGGTATGGTACGATTCCTGAGTCGCTGAATCTTCCGATCCAACAGTTTGATCGGCTTCTCTTCATAAGTCAGGTCCTCCCGAATCTCCAAGTCCTCGTGGTCAATTACATGGTCGGCATTGAATAAGTACTTCCGCAGCATGGATATGTGGAACACATTATGCACGTTGCCAGTTGCGGAGGTAGTGCAAGTCTATACGCCACCTGACCAATTCTTTCCCGAATTTCAAATGGCCCTATAAATCTGGGACTTAGTTTTCCTTTGATCCCAAATCTTTGTATTCCCCTTGAAGGTGAGACCTTCAAGAAAACATGTTCGCCAACCTGAAATTCCAGTCTCTCCTTCTCTTGTCTGCATAACTCTTCTGTCTGGATTGTGCTATCTTCAGACGTTCCCTGACAATCTGAACCTTCCGGACAGTTGCCTCAATCAAGTCGGGTCCAACCCATTGGTCTCCCCAACCTCTTCCCAACAAAGGGGTGATCTGCAACTCCTGCCATATAAGGCTTCAAATGGAGCCATTTTGATACTAGCCTGATAGCTGTTGTTATAAGCAAACTCCATCAAGTACAACTGATCATCCCATCGACCTTGAAATCCAGCACCAAAGCACGAAGCATATCCTCCACAATTTGATTGGTCCTTTCAGTTTGTCCATCAGTCTGAGGATGGAAGGCAGTACTAAAGTTTAGTTAGTACCCATTGCTGCTTGTAAACCCTTCCAGAAGTGTGAAGTAAATCTAGGGTCCCGATCTGATATTATGCTAGATGGAACCCCATGCAGTCTAACTACTTCCTTAACATATAGAGCGGCCAACACATCCACTGACCATGTACTCTTGATCGGCAAGAAGTGAGCCGACTTAGTCAATCGATCAACTATTACCCAAATTGCATCCATACCACCTCTAGTCTTGGGCAATCCCATGATAAAGTCCATACCGATACTATCCCACTTCCACTCTGGGATTTCTAGTGGTAGCAGTCCACCAGCTGTACGAAATGCTCGGCTTTGACTTTCATGCATGTTAAACAGTATGCCACATGATCGGCCACATCCCTCTTCATGTTTGGCCACCAGTACGACCTTTTTAAATCTTGGTACATCTTTGTTGATCCTGGATGAATCGTATATTTGGACTGGTGAGCTTCTTTCAGTAACCTCTTCTTGAGTTCTTCATGATCAGGAACACATGTTCTACCTCGGAATAGTAATCTTCCCTTGCTGATAGAGTAAAGTCGGGTCTTTGTTCTAGCTTCTCCCTGATCTGAACTAAGAATGGATCTTCTCCCTGTTTCTCCTTGATTTCGGTCAGTAGACCGGATTGTATCTGGAGATTGGAAATCATTACTCGTTTCTCCTTCTTTTCCATGTCTAAATCCAGACTTGCAAATTGCTCCAGTAACTTTCATTCGCCCAGCATCATACTAGCTAGCACAGTTCCTGGTTGTCTACTTAGAGCGTCTGCCACTACATTGGCTTTCCCAGGGTGATATTGGATGGAAAAGTCAAAGTCCTTAAGGTACTCTAACCACCTTCTTTATCTCATGTTAAGCTCCTTCAGTGAGAACAAGTATTTCAAACTCTTGTGGTCAGAAAAGACTTAAATTGCTCACCATAGATATAATGCCTCCAAATTTTCAAGGCGAATACTACGGCTGCTAACTCCAGGTCATGAACCGGATAGTTCCTTCGTGGATCTTCAACTGTCTGGAAGCATAAGCTATTACCTTCCCTTGTTGCATTAAGACACATCCCAGTCCAGTACCAGAAGCATCTGAATAAATTTCAAATCCTCCCTCTTCAGTGGGTAAGGCGAGGACAGGAGCAGTAGTCAGACACTTCTTCAAGTTGTTGAAACTTTCCTCGCAATCATCAGTCCACACAAACGGATTTTCCTTCCGGGTCAGCTTGGTTAATGGCACTGCAATCTTTGAGAAATCCTTTATAAACCTTCGGTAATATCCTACTAGACCTAGGAAGCTCCTGATCTCAGTGACGCTTGTCGGTCTTTCCCATTTCAGAACAGCCTCAACCTTTGATGGATCAACAGCGATACCATCCTTGGTTACCACATGTCCTAGAAAGGATACCTCCTCAAGCCAGAATTCACATTTACTTAACTTGGCATATAGTTTGTTCTCCCTCAAAATCTGCAATGAATCCTCAAATGCTCCTCATGCTCTTCCTTTGTCTTGGAATAAATCAATATATCATCGATGAATACCACCACAAACTTATCAAGATATGGGCGATAAATGCTATTCATCAGCTGCATGAAAACTGCAGGGGCATTTGTTAGTCCAAAAGGCATAACATAAATTCATAATGCCCATAACTGCTTCGGAAGGCAGTCTTGTGAATGTCTTCTCCTTTGATCCTCAATTGATGATAACCGGATCGGAGATCTATTTTAGAGAAGTATCTAGCTCCAGATAATTGATCAAACAATTCATCAATTCTCGGCAGAGGGTATTTGTTCTTGATGGTTAACTGATTCAGTTGTCTGTAATCTATGCATAGCCTCATCGACCCATCTTTCTTCTTGACGAAGAGGACAGGTGCACCCCATGGCGATGTGCTTGGTCGGATGAAACCCTTCTCTAACAGTTCCATCAGTTGCTCTTTTAATTCCTTCAGTTCTGCGGGGGACATTCTATATGGTGCCCTAGATACCGGCTGCACCAGGGACCAATTCGATGGTAAAATTGACCTCTCGCTCCGGAGGAATTCCTGGCAAGTCTTCGGGAAAAACATCAGCGTATTCGCTGATGACATGGATGTCCTCTACTTTGACTTCCTTCTTTGCAATTACTACCGCAGCAAGAAAGGCCATACAACCTTTCCTCATCATCCTTTTGGCTTGTAGTGCAGAGATAAGTGACAATCTCCTGCGGTTTCTATCCCCTGTGAACACTAATTTTGGGTACTGACTAAAAGTTACCGACTTCTCCTGCAATTTATACTAGCCCCATGTTCAGACATCCAGTCTGCTCCCAGTATCACATCATACCCCGCCATGTCCATACATATTAAATTTGCTGGTAGGTTTTGGTTTCAATCAACACCTCACTGGATGGTATATGGTTTGTAAGATTGGTACCGGGACCAATCGGGGTTGACACAACTATTCCGGATTTCATTGGGACGGTTTTCACAGGTAGGGTATCAAAATGTTTGAGATATGAAGGAGTGCGTAGCTTCCATATCAACGATAACATATGCGGGTCGGGAAAGAATAGTAAGTGTACCTTCCACGATACCTCCTTCTTCAGCAGTTTCTGGTTCCTGGACAGCTTGCAGTCGGCCTTGCCTCTTCTGTCCATTTTGACGTTTGTCATGAGGGGCTTGTTCTTTCAACATTGGCAGTCCGAGATCCTATGGTCACGACTCCCACAGCGTAGGCATCTCCCTTGCGCTCTCCAGCATTCTTCAGTCCGATGACCAGCTCTGTCACAATGTTTACACCTTTCTCCCGTTGTCACCATTACTTGCTTACCTAGCTCCTTCGGCTTTTTATCCGCTGGTTCATTTACCCCCCACTGGGCCTTTTCTCCCCAATAGTCGGCTGATACCTCCCAGCAGAAGACACTTTTTGTCGTTTCACGGATTTTCCCTTAATCCTTTCAGCAGTCTCCATGGCATCTTCCAATAGTTGAGCCTTCTTAACCATTTCAGCATAAGTTTGAATGTCCATTGGCGCCAGTTGGGTGATGAACTGGGGCCTCAAGCCATTCAGAAAGCGTTTCGCCTTCATCCTTTCTGTCCCAATCAAGTGAACAGCGTATCGGGACAGCCGAGAGAATTGGGCCTCATACTCAGCCACATTGAATCCTCTCTGCTTCAAAGCCGCAAATTCGGCTGCTTTCCGTTCTTGGACCCTCTCAGAAAAGTACTTGGCGTTGAAACGCTCAATGAACTGAGCCCATGTAGTTGTTGTCCATTTAGGGTTGCTTCTACCGACTCCCACCATGCCCTGGCATCCTTTTCCAACCGGAAAGTCGCCAGGAGTACCTTGTTCTGGTCTGTGCAACATCTGGGTTAGTAACCCAGTGTTCAGCAACATCTGGGTTAGTACTCCCTTCAAACCTAGGCGGATCCATGTTCCGAAAATTCCGGTGGAGCTCAACGGCTCCGCGATTACCTCCACCTGGGTGGCTTGTAAGATAGCCTGAGTCAAGTTCTGTATGGTCGTTGCATGTCCCTAGCCTGGGCACGTTTGCGGCCATTGAGGTAATAATCACCTTCAAGATAATAATGTGAGTTAGTCATCTAAATATATCACATGTGACTTTTATTCCCATGGCTCTACCCAAGCTCACATTAGGTACGACAGGTTTGACTCGTGTAATCTAGTTTCATTCCATATTCCTAATCCCCTGGACCCTAAAGTTCAGGCTCTGATACCAACTGTCACGCCCCGAATATTTAGCAGGGAATAAATACCGGGGGACGTGAACGATACAAACGGCGTATCACAGTTGAATAGTGCAGAGTCACAATCGAATATAATAACACATTCAAGACTATAATATGGTCACCAATAGTATACTTAATTCATTTCATTCAACTAGATACAACCTCACATAAGAAGAATTAACCAAAGGGTCCATCATTCAAATAAACTTCCAGAAAAGTTTCACTATTACATAGACTACTCAAATTTCTATTTCTAAACTGTCATCTATTCTAGGACGGGTGCTCGTCACTCTTGCCCAGTCCCATCTGACTCCACTGGTTCTTCATCACTACCTGAAAAGGGCAGGATGATAGGGGTGAGCGAACTAGCTCAGTAGGATTACATCTCAATCACGTGCGGGCACTAGTATACATGATTAACATTTTATATAGGCAGATATATGATGATATGAGTCAATGCATGCTTTTCTAACAAGTTGAATAGCAAAGTAGAACGGATATCATATCAGATCAAATGTCGAGTTCCATATACAATGGACAGATATTTCAAGAATAGAATCATGTCAGAAGAGATTGGCCATATTCAAGCAGAGTTCATGTGTTCACAAGAACAAACGTATCATATCATGTCAAGTCAAACTTATCAAGTCAAACAGGAGGCACATTTTCACAATCTTGCATGTCAGGTGTGCTATGCCAAGCACAAGAGTCCATACTCCCTCGGTTAACAAGTACGTTGGGGCGCTCCTCCCCAGGACCGGACAGGGCCCTATTGCACAGGCATTGTATCAAGTTTTGGACCGGAGTCCCACGTTGTGCCGAACAAACATATTCATATTATGGCCACAGAGTTCAATGACAAGCTCATAGTAAAAAGAACATGATCACTCATAGAGTCAAGGAATGACAAACAGCTCAAAAGAACAAGGCAGGATAACGACGTATCTTATGTTTCATAATTCATTAATGTCTTGACATGAGGGTGTTTCTAAAGACAGATCATATGTAGAACATGTACTTTCCTAACATGTATGCATATGACAAATAATCAATTGAACACCGGAAAACATGTAACCATGAAACTCATATGCAAATCATAACATAACACCACTAACATGTCCATACTAATCATGTATTCATCCCCACATTCATATCATATTTATCTTATCAATTGACAATAAGCAAGATCACAAGATAATCCAATGATCATCAGAACAATCAAAATTACACATTAGAATCATATTCGTATCATTACCATTTCCTTCAATGGTTTGATTTATTTAAGTCCATGCATAATATAACATCATGTACATGCTTGTAGACATCATGAGATGATCAGACCTAAATTATGCAAAAATCTTGTAAGGGTAGTGTCGACACTAGATCAAGTGGTGTCGACACCATGCTCCAAACACAAGACAAAATCATGCAAAACTGGTCAGGTAGTGTCGACACTAGTTCAAGTAGTGTCGACACTAGAGACAAGTTCCAAAACCCTTCTAGAAAACATGGGACAGTGTGTCGACACTAGAGACAGGTAGTGTCGACACTAGATAGCTTCCCAGAACTTTCAGGAAAAATTGGACAGTGTGTCGACACTAGAGACAGGTAGTGTCGACACTAGAGGCTTTCCCAGAACACTCTCTGGGTTGTTTGGGACAAGGTGTCGACACTAGATGAGTAGTGTCGACACTAGAGGCTTCCCAGAACACTCTTTGAGCTGCCTTGGGACAGTGTGTCGACACTAGTTCAAGTAGTGTCGACACTAGAGTCCTTCCAGAACAAAACTTATGAGTCATGTGAAAACCGAAAACACATGCCATGCAGCGATTCACTTCAAACTCTTATAACTCTCTAAAGATTGACATTGGATAAAACGTTCAACATGAAGATGAAGAAGACAACTAGTAGAAGAATTTTGATGTTGAGGGTTTGATCAATTCGGTCTCGAATCTCGAGAAAAAATATGTAAGAACAAAAATTAAGTGAAACCCGAAATCACAGTATCAAACAGAGACTCTCTTATCATGCTCCTAACTCTCTAACGAAAACCCTTTGGACAAACGTCCAACATAGAGATGATCGTGACTTCAAGTAAAAGAACTTTCATGAATAAAGTTTAGTCAAATTTGGTCTTGAATCGTGTGCACAATATGACGAACGGAAAATCCCTAACTGTGCAAGACTTGGGAAAATCACCAATACACGATGATACTCCATGAAAATTGGGAAAATCAAGTGCAAATGATCATAGACTCAAAGAACTACATGTTGGCATTGGTTTTCTTTAATCTTGGCCCGAGAACACCTACCTTACGAAGATCTAAAACCGTTGATGTTCTGGATGCAACAGAAGATGCAGGGGATGAAGCTCCGGGTTCCCAGCCTTTCTCCTGCTCCTCAGAAGTTCTTGCTTGCCTCAAAACGACTCCAACTCGTTGTTAAACCTTCCCCAAGAGTTGAGGACGAGTTCTTATAGTTTTAGGATGTTGTTAAGAGTCCTAACGAGACTAGGAAAGGGGCTACGAGCTCTGTTTCCTAGTTTCCAGGAAATCTGGATTCCCTTACCCAAAAGAGGTAGCCAAGGTTTAGGAAACCACCAATTGGGATTGAGTTTGGTTTTGCTTACCTTACATGACTACTCATCCATAATTAACCCTAAATTACCCTCACTAATTACTGCATAATTACATACACGAATTTCTGGGCAATTTTATGTCCTAGTTTATCATCTCCTTAGGCCAAATATGCTCTATTGGCCCAATCTTGTTAATAGGTCATTAACACATGGTATTGGAAGTCTCTCCAATACGTTTATTATTTTATCCCTCTATCTTTCTGAAATTTTAAATTGCTAAATTTTCGGGGTGTTACATATCTTCTCAATCCCCTATTCTCGGTCCTTGATTCGGGTCCTCTTTATGCTCTATGTGTCAACCACTGAAGATTCCACTGGAGAGTCTTGGCCCAACTATGACGACAAGAAGAAGGAGAGAGCGGTTTATTACCCATCCAAGTTGTTTAATGAGTTGATAAGAATACACCACTATGGAAAGGACAATGCGGCCACGTCTGGTGCCTAGAAGTGAAGCACTATTTCTTAGCTCATGAAGTGAAACTTCTGGCGTGAATGGACCCAATTCGATACTGCTCGAAAACCCTGTTCTGACTGAGCGTTTGGTGAGGTGGCAAAGCTTTATTAATCATTTTGACATCACCTACGTGAATTAGAAGTCGATCAAGGGGCATGCCATAGCTGAACATTTGGCCCCACCATCCCATACCTTCATGTTCTCCCTTCGATGAAAGCTTTCTAGATGAAGAGTAAGGAGCCATTATTGATGGTGAACCTTCATGGATACTTTACTTTGACGGAGCACTTAATCTAAAGGGAGTGGTATAGGGGTAGTGTTGTGTGTGGAAGGTATATCTAGAGGGGGGGTGAATAGATATTGACCAATTAAAAATTAAGACTTTCAGATTAGGATATGTTCTATGAAATGATCTAAACAATGAACGTCAAACCACACAAGTGCAAACGATATTTTTAAGGTGGTTCGGCTCCAGTGTGGGAGACGTACGTCCACCCCTCACTAAACCAGTGAGTCTTCACTATCAACTCAACTGTGTGAGACACTCACACAACCGCTGATACACAGCTTCTACAAACTGCTGATTCACAGCTTCAACAAACCGTTGATTCACAGCTTCAAGAATATCCCAAATCTCACATCCGTGTAGGATCATATCCGTCTACTCCAATCAGAGCAGACAACCAATCAGAGTGATATAGTGAAGAAATTGAGAAAATCTAACTAAAGAGAAGTATCAAGAAGTGCAGAAATAATAAACGCTCTGCGCTGGACTTAGATCTGGTCAGAAGACTGCTTGAGCTCCAATTGCAACTTCTTCATGCTGGAGTTCATCGAATTCATCTTCTAGTCACATCACAAAGTTCAACTGTCTCTAAATTTTAGATGAAATATGATCCTCTATTTCAGCTGATCAGTTGCATGTCTTCATACGGAAAAAGATATGATTCAGCATACACTTCTTAGGCAGTTAACTGCCTAGAAGTCTACCGTTCTCTTTGACCTCAAGCTCTCTAACTCTCTCTCTCTCTTCCTTTTATGCTCTCAGATAATGCTATTTTTCTTTTATGCATGATGCCCAACTATAGAGCACTACGTGCGACATGATCTGATTCGCGGAACCTTTTTTAGTGGGCCCTCAACTGAATCCCTAAAACTTGGGAGATGCTTTTGCCGCCAATTAGAGTATCTAATAGAATCATGTGAGATGTACCTGAAGTCCCAATCATTGTGTCTTGGGTCACGTGCCCATAACATACACGCTAGCAGATACTGTCCCTGTAGAACAAGTGTCATAGAGTCGACGCATCCTGAACATAGTGTCGACTCATATCCGTAGACTTACTTGGATAAATGATAACATCTTAAGTAGAGTCAACTCTATGCCCTCCAGAGTCGACCTCTTCCAAGTGACTGTGATTCTGACCAACTGTCTGTGATGTGTAGAGTTGACCTTGCAGCAACATAGTGTCGACTCATCTGATGAGAGAGTCGACCTGACCTTCCTTTAGTGTCGACCTGACAGACTGATGAAGTCGACCTCATCCTCACATTGAGTCGACCTTAACCAACACTTCTCTTCAGACGCTCATAAGAAACATCATTGACTAGTGTCAACTAATCCTCAACTAGAGTCGACCTTATCTGATTCCTCCCTTTTAGTGCTAGCCACAAAAGTAGTTAGAGTCGACCTGTTCTTGGAGTAGTGTCGACCTCATCTGATAGTCTGAATAGCAGCGCTACTGAAACTCATGAGTGTCGACCTAATCTTTGTATAGAGTCGACTTATGTACATCAGTGATCTCCAGATACTCTTCCATTGATACAAATGTGTTCACTTATGATATAACCAGAGTCAACATATGAAAGATGACTTCGACTTTGTTAAATTTTTGTGATACAAATAACTTATGTTGGGCATTAATGACATTGTGCTTGATTATGACATCATCAAAACCAGGGACACAACAATCTCCCCCTTTTTGATGATGGCAAAATTTAATCATAGAAGTTTTGACTAAAACGAATTTCATGTATAAACAAGTTACCATACAAAACATCAGTCCACACAAGTTCACACAGAGCATGTCACACACATACTTTGATGATTTCATTACTGATAAGAGCATATTACAAGGAATAAAACATCAAATTACATTAAGCATCAAATCAAAGTCAAACATCTATGATCTCTCTCTCCCCCTTTGAATAATCAAAGCATGATAATCAGTAAGGAGAAGGAGGTGGTGGTGGTAACTACTGGAGGAGTCTACTCTCAATTCTTGACAGCCTGGCTTCCAGATCATCATAATTGTCTCGAAGATAGAACTGAACAGTATTAACCATGTGTTCCAAAAATCTTGCAGATTGTCAAAATGAGTCGAGGACAACTAGAAAATGATCAACTCCATGAGGCATCAGGGCCAGCTGTGAAGAAGTTGCCTGATTGCTCTCAGCTGTGTCAGTCTCATCATGAAGTTTCCACACTTTGTTAACTCATGTCTCATGAGTTTGAGATTATGAGACATCTTTGTGTGATATTTCCTTAGAATATTCATCCTCCCAGAAATTTGATGGATTGTATTGACTAGATCTAGAATATCATGAAGCTTTTTGGATCCTCTTTGCAGTGCTTCTTCAACTGATTGTACTTTATCAAAAAATTTAGCTTGAGTGTAGGCAGCAGTGTTGAAGACCTCTCCAATTTTCTTTATGAGTTGGTCAGATCTAACAGCTGCAAATCTAGCAGAGCTCCTGTCTATCAATATTGTCACTGAGCCTTCTCTCAATGTCGTCCAGTCAGCTCTCAAACTACAAGGACTGTTGATCAATCTTGGTGTTCAGCAAGCTAACAAAATCATTTAGAGCTGTAAACTGATCTTGTAGGAATTGTAGGAGTTGAGGTGGTACAGGAGCTTCAGCAGAGGAAGTGGAAGGATGGACCTGCTCAGTAACAAAGGACTCATGAGAAGTATGATGAGCAGGTGAGAAATGTGGAGGATCCACACCTAGATCATCAAATCTAGGTATAAGAGAAGGTGAAGGGACAGGAAGAGCTTCATCTAACTGAACTCCTTGATAGTCAACATCAGCTATCTTCTCATTGTGGTCATGATCTCGCTGATCCACAACAACATCTTCATGTACATTACCTTGAGGTGCAACCAGTTCTCTTACCAAATGAGGTTCCAAATTTAATTTCATAAATTTGACAAGATGGGCCAAATCATAGGTATGTACTTAGGAATCTTCTTGACCTTTGTATTGTCCAAAGGAACATCTGCCTTCTTAATGATGGTGACAGATGTGCAGTATAGGGTGAAATCTTCCTCAGTTCTGGTCTAGTTGCTTCATGAAGCAGCTGACCAAAGATAGTTGACAAGTTGACCTCTCTCTCCTGATCAGACAATACATCAAAAATCTTTGCAAGCTTGTGATTTTGTGTCTTCCTCCTTGAAGGGTCAATATGGTGATGCACATGTAATGTAGCACTCTGTTCATGGGAGGAAATCTGTTGGCATTTAGTTGACACCCTAGACTTGAAGATGTTCCCTTTATCATGTGGCAAACTAGTCATCAGGGTGTAGGCCTCATGAAACACAAAAGTGTACTCTTGCGGGTTATGGCCTACATTAGGAATTTTAAATAATTGACTCACAATTTCATTGTTTAGCACAATTGGTACCCTCTGACCCTAAACTCTAGGGTATCTTCCTTGCTTTCTAAATTTTGTAATATTCTTGGACTAGTACAGGATAAAAAAAAACCTATGTTCATTGATAAAACTAGTCCAGCCCTAGAACTCTATCATCTCAATCAATTCACGAAAAATAGTGTTCATACCCATCATGTACATCCATAGTCCTGGAGTGTAGAATCCGCTGTTTGCAGAAGTCAGATGAACTACTCCTATGCCTGTGAAACATCATACTCTGACTCATTTTCCCCAGAATTGGATTTAGATGGTTGATCAGTGCTTCCGCTTTTTCAGATTCAACCTCATCCTCATCTTGGGTATTCTGAGTTTGTTCCTCTTCGAACTCATCAAACTTTTCTAGAATGCTAGCACTGTGGTCCTTCGACTGAGAACCTTCTTGTTCCACTGATCTCTGTTCGCTAGAAGAAGGACCCGAAACCTGATCATTAGGGCTTTCTTTAGAAGATTCTTCGGGATGCTTATCTAGAGAAGGTTGCATACTATCGTCTTCCCCATCAGACTACTCAGTTCCACAAACTCTAATTTCTTCTTTCCCTTGGAGAATGTCCTTTCCTTGGCCGAATGTGGGTGAGAAAATCGTCGGCTTGAGAAAGAGGGAATAGAGGACTTCTCTCCATAGACTCTTTGTCCTTACCATGATCATTCCTCGCCTTTGTGCGCTGTTTAGACGACGTATGAACTAGTTCTTTTGCTTTCATCCTCGACGTGCTTGCATTTTTGGAGCCATGACAAAGAATCGAGGAAAGGAGGAATGAGGGTTGCAGATGCAGAAGAGGGTTTTGAAGATAGATGTAGAAGATGCAGGCAGTTGTATTCAGAGCGATACCAAACGGGCTTTAGGTTGAGTTTTGAAGGAATGCGTCGCTTCAAGAGTCGACCTACCGTAGCAATACACAGAACCTGCGTAACAACGAAAGGTATCGTGTTCTGAAGATAGGGATGAATGAATAGAGTGACTCTATCAAAAGTAGTGTCGACTCTATGAAGCAGAATTCATGGAGATGTTTGGACAACATTTGAGAAAGGATCAAAACACCATGATTAAGTGTATTTTTGGTAATCTTGAGAATGTTAAAAAAATTATGCTCTTTCTCATCTTATTCTCATTTTAGTGAAATTAATGGTTGGAAATTTATAAACTCTAGTTTATCCATTAAAACCACTGAACGACTCATGAGAAAAAATAACAGAAGACAAAAGAATCTTTCTGGTGAAATTTGAAGTTTTATTAATCTTACTCAATACAAATTAAAAGGTGACCCTGGATAGAAACATAAAAAACAAAAAAAGATGTATTGAGTCAAAAATCTATCTTGATGTTTTCATAATTTCGACGAACAGTTTGATTTACAATTTGCATTTTTCATAACAAGATGAACAATCAAATTTATCCTTTCTTTTCATGCAAGAGCCCATGCTTTTCACACACCAGAGCTCTTGATTACTCAAGTAGATAATCATCTTGTCTCAAGGGTTGTGTGCAACTTTTCATGTGAGGAGGAAACATGTTGGTTAGACACAAGAATCCCCAGTTACTCAGTAAGCACAACAAAATTTTAAACAACCCTGAACATAATTAACTAGCTCATCATGACACACAATTTCTTCAACTGAATTTTATCAGGAATTGTAGTTTCTTAGAGCTTAGTCATTGTTCTGTCATCAAATGAGTTTTATCTATGAAGATTTTTGAGAATATTTCTGTCTCAAGATGACTTTTAAAACAATACATCTCGGATGATTTCTAAGGTCTAGCAAGAGAACTAAAAAACCTAGAAGTTTCAGAAATAGATAAAATTGTAATTTTCACTTGATAAATGGTTTGCAACAACTGTTATTTAACCTTTTGATGTTTTCAATGAATTTCAAAGTTAAACTTAGGAGCTTATAATTCACAATCCATGTCCTTTTACTTTCAGAGAAAATGGAGTTTAAGAGTATAGAAGATTTTAACTCCCCCTGAGAAATTGCCCAGAATTACATTTTTTCACAATATAATTACTCCCCTCAGAAAATGGATCTCTTTGAGTAAGGAAGAATGACATGAAGTTTATTGAAGAAAGAACATGACTCCCCCTCAACAATTGCATAACAGGCTCTTGATATTTGACGAGACATATACTCACGCATAGGAAAGAGTCCAGACATGCCTGACTTGCCCTTATTCAACTCACCATTTGATCTACAAGAATGCCATTGCAATGTGAGACGAGAATATTACTTACAAGAACAAGAAAGTTTATTTACATCAGGAAATAAAAGAGTAAAAGAAATGGCAAATGTTTAGAATCAAGAAAGATAGTGCGACTCTCTTGCCAATAGAGTCGACTCATGTCAAGTCAAAAACATAGAAAATGAAAGGATTATTCTTATAGACCGCACACATGCTGAATTAATTCTTTCAACTTAACTGACCAAGATTCACTGAACCTGAACTTTCAAATACTGAGCTCCTTAATCACCTCCCCTCACCATGGTCACCAAAATATTGAACTTAAGCAATCATATAGCAAGCAATAACACATCACATGACAAAAAATCATACAAACAGTCATATGCAAGCAATTCTTCAAGCATTCAGTCATGAGTCAAAGAAGCACAGACCAGTTCTCTCTTAAGCATAAAAATCTTTCATTGCACAAGGGTTTAGTAAAGATATCAGCAATTTGCTTGTTGTTTCAATGAATGCAATTCAAATGAATTTTTGCTGACTTCATCTCTTAAAAATGATGCCTGATTTCTATATGCTTGGTCCTAGAGTGCTGGATTGGATTTTTGGCCAAATTAATTGCAATGTTATCACACATAATTGGGACACATCCAAGATCTACTGGTGGTCTTGGAGTTGATGTTTATCATAACACTTGAGTGCCACAACTCCCTGTAGCTACATATTCTGCCTCTGCGTGGAGGGGGAGAGCAACCGAGTGTTGTTTCTTGGAGGCCTAAGAGACTAAACACCCTCCCAAAAATTGTCAATAGTCACTAGTACTCTTTATGTCCAATTTGCAACCAGCATAATCCGCATCTGCATAGATGTTAAGTTAAATTCACTTGATGCAGGGTACCACAATCCCAATTCATGAGTTCCTGCAAGATATCTGAAAATTTATTTGCAGCACTCATGTGGGATTCTCTAGGACTAGCCTGAAATCTAGCACACATGCACACTGATAATTGTATATCAGTCTAGATGCTGTCAAATAAAGCAAGGATCCAATCATACCTCTGTAGACTTTGGATCTACGAAGTTACCTTTCAAATCAGCATCCTAACTCACAGGTGTGCTCATTGGTGTTGCCATGGCTTTTGTGTTCTCCATTTTGTATTTCTTCAGCAAATCTTGAATACACTTGACTGATTGATGAATGTTTTTTTCCTTTCTTTGAATACCTACAATCCAAGGAAAATTTTATTTCTCCATTAGGCTCATTTCAAATTCACTAGTCATCAACTCAGCAAATTCCTTACACAGTGAGGATTTGTTGATCCAAATATTATGTCATCAACATATATTTGGACCACCATGATATCCTTCCTTGCACGTTTCTAAAAGAGTTTGATCTACATTACCTCTTTAGTACCCTTACCTGTAAGGAAGAGCTCAACCGATCATACCATGCCCTGGAGCTGCTTCAATCCTTACAGTGCTTTGTCAAGCTAAAAATATGGTTAGGAAGATCAGTGATTCAAATCTAGGAGTGTTGTGGTGAGTGTATATTGGAATTTCTTAATGATGATTTATTTATGATGACCAATTAACATCACTCACATTTTGATTTTGATGATGACACAGTGAACATATTGCACATATTGAATATATTTCAATAATGCTCAAAACATATGTTCCTGATACTTAATATCTTATATCCTACTGTTTATGACATGTTTTGATGGTCTATACCTTTATTTGTATAGGTTTATAGAGTTTTGGTAAAAGTAGGTTGACTCTAGTTAACAGACAGGTCGACTCTACAAGACTGCCTAGCAAACTCTTGAAGAAAAGGGTCACAGCCAAGTCGACTCTATTTGGATATAAGGTTGACACCAGCATCCATCCAGTGAACCCGTTTTGGAGGAATTTAGAGGAGGTCGACTCTGTTTGTTGATCAGGTTGACTCTACCTATTGATCAGGTCGACACTAGTGGTATGTCAGGTCGACACTAGTGTTCTGCCATTGAGATTCTTTTGGGGATGATCAGTAGGTCGACTCTCTTGAAAAATGAGGTCGACTCACATTTCTGTGCAAACTCAGAATCACACAGAGCATCGTATCCAACGGTTGTGATCTCGTTCTGAGAACTTTATGAGAGATTCCATAATTACCATAATGCCATCTCATCCAAGTGGCAATATGGTAAAGCACTCTTTGGACACATGGCAGCCCAGGGAGGAGTCTAGGTTCTGTACACATCCTCTTCATGTATATGTACTGAGCAGTGGCTATATAAGCATGGATCTGATCGGTAGCAAAGAATAGGAGCGAGAAGCGGGAAAAAGGCCTCTAGGTGTAGAAGGGGAGTAGAGCAGCACTGCTAGGAAGAAGTGAAGAAAAGGAGGGAAAAGAGTAAAGCGAGAAAAAGGGATCTGCGTCCAGATAGGGAACAGAGCACCACCACCAGGAAGAAGAAGAATGAGAAGAAGAAGGAGAAGAAGGAGAAGCTCGTGATAAGAGGAGTTCGTGATGAAGACAGATCTGAAAGCAATTGGAAACATCTAAGAGTCTGTAATTCATCTAGCAAACACTTTTCTTGGCGCTTGATCTGTGTATGTGTTCTACACAAATCATTTAATTATGTTTGATCTTTTTCATCATTGTATTGAGATAGATCGTGCTAGAGGATCTACTCTCTAATTGTGCTTATTCTAGCAGAACTTGGATCTGTCGAGGTCCAAAGATTTTGAGCACAGTGTGCTCAGGGTTTGGAGCCGTAGTGCTCTGGTGTTTGAGCCATCGTGCTCAATTGCTTGTGAGTTGTTGAATTCACAAGTGGTCTGTGGAGTAGGTCATCGTGCCTATCTCCTAGGTGTTTCTTTGAGTCGTCGTACTCAAAGGGTTTGGAGTCGTCGTACTCCAGTTTGTATGTACTTGTGTTAGTGATTCCTCCGTTGTGGGGAGCTGGACGTAGAGACACAAGTTGTGTTCTCCAACCACCTAAAAATTACCTGTGCACTATGTTTGCTTGTGCTTTGTGTCTCGTTTCACTCTATACTCACACACCACAACTTGATCTAAATGTGTGTGTCACTCATTTTAATTCCGCTGCCATACACACACATTCGTTATTAACATTGATTCAGTCACCTATTCGATCTCAACAACTGGTATCAGAGCAGGTCAGAGTCTATATTCTAAGGTGTTCTATTGAATCATCTGTGTTCTAGTTTTGATTCACCCAATTACTTGCTTAATTTGTGCTTCTAGTTTCATTTAATTGTCTTGATGATGGATTCCAAAGGTTTTGTTGCAGAAGGTCATTCAATCAATAGACCTCCATTTTTTGATGGTACTGATTATCTGTACTAGAAGAACAGGATGATGGTATTTCTTCGAGCGTAGATTTATGAAGTCTGGAGGATCGTGGAGAAAAGACCAGCAGAAATTACTGGAGATGAAGATACATGGACAAGGAGCAGATCAGAAAGGCTACCGTGAAACTACAATGCCATGAACATGCTGCAATGTGCCATCCATCCAAAGGAGTACTCCAGAATTTCTATATGTAAGTCTGCTAAGGAGATGTGGGAAAATTAGAATTGTTATATGAGGCACATCTCCAGTTAGGGAAACTATTCTGATATGATTGTTTATCATGAAATCTGATGAAACCATATCTGAGATGTTTGCTAGGTTTATGGTTATCATCAATGGACTTCGAGCTTTGGGTTAAGGAATATCAAATGAAGATTTGGTAAGGAAGATCTTGTGTTGAACAACTTTATGGTTGTCCTTGTATTTGGTGATAACAAAACTTATGATGATTCATATATATCTTGTGATTAAATACTATTGAATATTTTGTTTCATCTGTGTCGCATCAATCTCATAGCAAATGCAGACATCAGTCTCACATTGATGCAATATGACGCACTATAATGATAAAGTCGATGTTTAATTCATATCATCGATTTCAGTTTTAAGTGCCATAGTAACAAGCGCTATAACGATTTGATCTGATTCATATAGTGCTTCAACGATTCGCTAAGTGGCCATAACGATTTGTTAAACGATCTCACAACGACTTCTTAAGTGGCCATAACAATTTGTTAAGAAATCGATTCCATAACGATTCGCTAAGGCTCATAACGATTTGATAAGTGAGTACAATGATTTGTCCTCACATCGATTTGCTCTCACAATGATTTGCTTGCATAACGATTTCATAAGTGATCGCATCGATTCTTCAGGAGATCATAACGATTTGCTTGCATAACGATTTCATAAGTGATCGCATCGATTTCTTCAGGAGATCATAACGATTTGCTTGCATAACAATTTCATAAGTGATCGCATCGATTTCTTCAGGAGATCATAACGATTGCTTGCATAACGATTTCATAAATGATCACATCGATTTGTTTACAAATGAGCAACGACTCTTCACATAATGATTCATAAGTCATGTTCATAACGATTTCTTCATGGATTCTGTTCAAACACAGATTGCCTTTATATTTCAAATATGCTTGGCGCTTAAATGAAAAGTCAAAATATCTTCTGACAGAAAAGCTGCATGCATATTTCAGAGTCTTGTCAAAAAGATATGAACTACTATTTTCAGCATGATAGCAGAAGCACAGTACTATGCATCGTTTATCATAAACACTTTTTATGCTAACACTCTCTCTATGATGACAGATCTCAAAGACCACCAGAGTCTGATTAAGACAAACGAAGAGAAAGATCAGCAACGACTAGAAGAGCTCCAACAGATCTCTTCAACGGATCTATTCTAAAGATGCTCATAAAAGATGGAGCATTGCTGAAGAACAACAGAGCCTTTCCTGAACATCTTTGAAGGAGTGTACATCCAAGTGAGAACCTCAAATGCCACATACACTCAGAGAAAGAGAGAAGAGCTCGAGCCAAAATCTACAGAAGCTTTCCAGCAGAAGTCGTCATCGCCTTCAAGACTTCTTCTCTTCCATTCTCCCTATGCTCATTGTAATCTTGGGAGAGTCTGTGACTATGAGCTAAGTCTATAGTGTTCATCTTGTATTAGCTCTCAGTCTTGTTCTTTCTTTTCTAAAGAAAGACCTTGTCCAGCTGTAGGACTGTATACAGTGTGTAACCTAGCTAGATGTTAGTGTCTAGCAGAACCTTGTTGGGGTTGTACCAACAGGACCTAGCGGGGTTAAGTCTAGCAGAACCGCACTGGGGTTTGTTCCAGTAGTTGCTTCTGAGCCTAGAAAAGAAGTGGGCTGCCTTCTTGCCGGGAAAGAGAAGAAGACCTGGTGGGGTATCCGGGTGTTGTAGTGTCCTTGAGGGGGACTGTACCTTCGGTTAGTGTAATCCCAAGAGGTTGCTTGGGGACTGGACGTAGGACTTCCATGTGGGAAGGGCCCGAACCAGGATAAATTTCCTTTGTGTCCTTTGTGTGATTGTTTATTTGCTTCCACACTGCTACTCTTATCACACTAAACTATAACAAAACCTTCAAGTGTTAATTTCTGTGTTTAAGTTTCTATTTCAGATTTCAGAAAACACCTATTCACCCCCCCTCTAGGCTAGCTTGCTGCCATACCGAAAGGGCCAACAAGTGGTATCAGAGACGGTCTCTGATCATTCAAAGAAGATCCAACGATCTTAGAGTAAAGATCCATGGCAGCTCAAGGATATGCTGAAGGCCAATCAGTCACCAGACCTCCATTCTTGATGGAGAGGACTACCAATATTGGAAGATGAGAATGGAATGCTTCATTCGAGGCACAGACTTTGATCTGTGGCAGGTAATAGAGGTAGGTGATTTTGTTGTTATTCCTGCTGAAGGCACTATTGCCATTACACCTGCTGATAAAAGTAAACTATCTCTAAATTTTAAAGCAAAAATTATTTATGTTGTGCTTTATCTAAAAAGGAATTTAGTAGAGTATCTGCATGCAAATCTGCTAAAGAAATTTGGGATAAACTGCAGATAACTGATGAAGGAACGGATAAAGTGAACAAAATAGAATATATATTCTTGTTTCACAATATGAACAATTTAAAATGTTCCAAACGAAAATATTACGCAAATGTATAATAGATTTCAAGCATAGTAGTTGGTTTAAGCTCTCTGGTAAAACTCTTTCTAATGAGGAAACCGTTAGAAGATACTTAGGTCTTTAACCATTTCATGGACACCTAAAGTAACTGCTATTGAAGAGCCCATGATTTAACTAAATATCAATCGATAATTTAATAGGTTCTCTCATGGCACATGAAAAATATGGAGCGCGTATCTGAAAGCTCATCTAAGAAGAAATGTACTAATGCTCTTAAAGTGGTAGCTGCTCCCTCCACTTCATCTTCTTCTAGCTAACAAATGCAGGATCTGAAGACAATGATGTGATGAAGTACTGTCCAAACTTCAGAAGATTTTAAAGAAGAGAAAAATGGATCAAGAAGGACTCAAAAGAAAGAGAAAAAGGAGAAAGAACCAGTCTGCTACGAATGCAGAAAACCTGGACATCTGAGACCAGATTGTCCTAGACTGAAGAAAACTGGTCAATCAGAAAAGCCCAAGAAGCAGCACAAGAAATTTAAAAGAAAAGCCATGCCGGTGCTTTGGAAAATGAGAGGTCACAAGCTCAGAATCATCAAGCTCAGATTCCGAAAAGAGCAGGTAAATCTAGCCCTCATGGTGGGACTAGATGAGGTACATTCTGACTCATTTTTAATCTTGCACAGATTCAGGGTCAGAATCAGAAGACTTAGAAGAAGTCTTTAATGAACTGTATGAAAAACATAAAGGGGTTGTAAAAGAACTAAAAATCTGAAAAACAACACTATTTACTTAGAAAACACCAATTCTGATCTTAAATCCGAACTGGAGCAACTAGAAAAACAATTAAAGGACAATAAAGATAATATTATCTTTTGAATGAAGATTTAAAAAATAAGGACAATGAAATGTTAGAGTTAGAAGAAAAATAAAAACTCTAACTGAAGAAAATCTCTACCTAAAAGAATCAGTTAGAAAATAACAAAAGGAAAAACTTCTTTAGCTCTATGTTTAAAGGGTCAAATCTGGAAATAACAACAAAGGCTTGGATACTACCTCCAGAAAAAGGAAAACAAGCCATGATTCCAGAAAAATATCCCCTACCAAAATTTGTAAAAGAAAACCAAGATGCCCCAGAAATGGCCCCTGTAAAAGAAAAAATTTACAGAAATCATGTTCTAAAAACTCAACACAAAGAAAATAAGAACAGCAAAACAATCTACATTCATTGTTGTTCTCATTGCAATAAACTAGGACACACTGTAAAAACAACCTGTACAACAAGGCACTTGTTTGGATCCCTAAAGGATTTTTTATGCATCTAACCATCAAGGACCCAAAAAAGCTTGGGTACCTACTTCTGAATAAGTTGTTGCAGGACAGTCTGGAGCATCAGGACACAAAGGATGCTCAAGGCAGTGTTAGAGCCTCTCACAAAAGAGGGAGCTCTAATAAGGGGGAGCACAGACTAAGGGGGAGTTATTCCTTTTTGTCTTTATTTCTAACAATTGTTGAACCCCTCAATGGTAAGAATTCTCTCAAAGGGGGAGAGAAATGCGTGGTAAGATCCTTCCTTTTTGGTTGTGACAAAAAGGGGGAGAGTTTGTATGAATTTTCTGAAACCTCTATGCTTTATATATTTTATCAGAAAATTCACATAAATTTTGTCATCACCAAAAAGGGGAGATTGTTGAACCACTTTATGGTTGTCCTTGTATTTTGGTGATAACAAAACTTATGATGATTTCATATATATCTTTGTTGATTAAATACTATTGATATTTGTTTCTCTGTGTCGCATCAATCTCATAGCAAAATGCAGAGTCTCACATTGATGCAATATGACGCACTATAATGATAAAGTCGATGTTTAATTCATATACATCGATTTCAGTTTTAAGTGCCATAGTAACAAGCGCTATAACGATTTGATCTGATTTCATATAGTGCTTCAACGATTCGCTAAGTGGCCATAACGATTTGTTAAATCGATCTCACAACGACTTCTTAAGTGCCATACCAATTTGTTAAGAATCGATTCCATAACGATTCGCTAAGGCTGAACGAAGTTGATAAGTGAGTACAACGATTTGTCCTCACATCGATTTGCTCTCACAATGATTTGCTTGCATAACGATTTCATAAGTGATCGCATCGATTTCTTCAGGAGATCATAACGATTTGCTTGCATAACGATTTCATAAGTGATCGCATCGATTTCTTCAGGAGATCATAACGATTTGCTTGCATAACGATTTCATAAGTGATCGCATCGATTTCTTCAGGAGATCATAACGATTTGCTTGCATAACGATTCATAAATGATCATCGATTTGTTCAACGATTTGTTTACAAATGAGCAACGACTCTTCACATAATGATTTCATAAGTCATGTTCATAACGATTTCTTCATGGATTCTGTTCAAACACAGATTGCCTTATATTTCAAATATGCTTGGCGCTTAAATGAAAAGTCAAATATCTTTGACAGAAAAAGCTGCATGCATTTCAGAGTCTTGTCAAAAAGATATGAACTACTATTTTCAGCATGATAGCAGAAGCACAGTACTATGCATCGTTTATCATAAACACTCTTTTATGCTAACACTCTCTTCTATGATGACAGATCTCAAAGACCACCAGAGTCTGATTAAGACAAACGAAGAGAAAGATCAGCAACGACTAGAAGAGCTCCAACAGATCTCTTCAACGGATCTATTCTAAAGATGCTCATATAAAGATGGAGCATGCTGAAGAACAACAGAGCCTTTCCTGAACATCTTTGAAGGAGTGTACATCAAAGTGAGAAACCTCAAACGCCACATAACACTCAGAGAAAGAGAGAAGAGCTCGAGCCAAAATCTACAGAAGCTTTCAAGCAGAAGTCTTCATCGCCTTCAAGACTTCTTCTCTTCCATTCTCCCTATGCTCATTGTAATCTTGAGGGAGAGTCTGTGACTGTGAGCTAAGTCATAGTGTTCATCTTGTATAGCTCTCAGTCTTGTTCTTTCTTTTCTAAGAAAACGCTTGTCCAGCTGTAGGACTTATACAGTGTGTAACCTAGCTAGAGGTTAGTGTCTAGCAGAACCTTGTTGGGGTTTGTACCACAAGGACCTAGCTGGGGGTTAAGTCTAGCAGAACCGCCTGGGTTTGTTCCAGTAGGTTTACTTCTGAGCCTAGAAAAAAGAAGTGGGCTGCCTCTTGCCCGGGAAAGAGAAGAAGACCTGTCGGGTATCCAGGGTGTTGTAGTGTCTTGAGGGGGACTGTACCTTCGTTAGGAAATCCCAAGAGGTTGCTTGGGGACTGGACGTAGGACTTCCATGTGGGAAGGGCCGAACCAGGATAAATTTCTTGTGTCCTTGTGTGATTGTTTTATTGCTTCCGCACTGCTACTCTTTATCACACTAAGCTAACAAAACCTTCAAGTGTTAATTTCTGTGTTTAAGTTTCTATTTCAGATTTCAGAAAAACCTATTCACCCCCCCTCTAGGCTAGCTTGCTGCCATACCGAAAGGGCCAACATTGTGTTCTTATCTCTTGTGGGCACACTAAAGCCAGAGTCATTGAGGACTCAAAAGATTTATCTAAAATAACATGGATGAACTCATGGATCCTTAAGACTTATGAGCTAAATTTTAAGAGATCTAAAGACACGTGTTGAAAACAAAACCCTTTGCTCTTAAAGCTTCTCAAGTAGTAAAGGAAAAGCTAAAGAGATTTCTAAATCTGAAAAATCTAACTCTCAAGATGATAATCTTGCTTTGAAAATAGATAATTTAGGGCATTTTCGAAATCCAACAAGAAGAACTTTGGTAATAAGCAAAATGTCATGTCTGGTAAAAAAAAAACACTCTTTCCACATGTTGATCGCAAGAAAAATGA
>JACBKR010000166.1:0-47672 GCA_014218235.1 Colocasia esculenta | reverse complement strand
AACAACCTCCATGGAATAGGCAGGATGGTATGCACTTCAAGATTTAGATAAAGTATGCTAATATTATTATAATACAATTTGGAATAAGTTATCTATGAATAATCTATACAACAAAAGAAATCCTTGCATGCACATACTTCAATTATCCTATGCATAAATATATAGGCATTCACAACATAATTATATACATTATGCATGAAATAGATAAACATAACATGCACATCAGTAATTAGATTAACATGCATAGTATTACTTAAGTATTACAACGCCTAGTATTTTAGTATACCCAATACACATCAATTTAGCTAATTGCCTATTCTCACGAAATATATCATATATATACATGCATGAGTTCATAAGGAATATAGAAATTATAATACGCACAATTGAATACACATACTATACACACAATAATATAATTATACATGCATATGTTCATGAGAAGCATAAATTTATAGTAAGCATAGTGAAATACACATTCTATGCACACAACAAGTAAATATCCACACATATAAAAGAATAAAAATTCGGGGTATCACACAAAGACTCTCATTGCGATGAGTCGACAACAGACCTTCAAAGGGGGTTGAACATCCAGAACAGAGGAAAGAGAGCTTTGAAATAGGCAAATCGGGTAGGTGAACAATAAAAAAAAAGGAAGGGGAAAAACCACGGTTATGCAAAAGAAAAAAACATTAAATAACCCATTTGTACTCTATTGCATGGAAGGAAGAGTAGACATGCTCTTTTATCATATAGAACTCCTATCGCATTTAAGAGGGCCATAAATGCCCATCATACACCATAGGGGGAGGAGAAAAGACATCACAATGGAAGAAGTACACAGATTTGACAACAAAGAAAGAAAAAAACAAGACAAAAGGGGGAAGGGGTGATGCACTCTTTCTCTGAGCCCTCTATCCTTTTTTCCCCCACTCACCCTCTTCTCCTTCCTTTGCTCCAACTGTAGCCCCCTTCTGAGATGACCTAATCTTCAACTCTTCTCTCTTCCCTTTCTCGTATCTGTTGCCTGGGGAAGAAGATCCAAAAGCTCCCAGCCTTTCCCACCGCCTCTTCTTCTTCCAAACACCTTGGAAAGAGAGACACCAGCCCCCTTTGCTGATGCGCAAGCATGTCCTTTATAGGCCCTTTTAAAGATCTCTTTTCCCTTTTTGCCCTTTGGAGTGCTCGGCCACCCAGAAATGCCCCTTGCCTCTTTTCTTTCTTTTTGGGCCAACGATGGTGGGCCTCCTCATGGGCCTGCAGTATGGGCCAATTCTGTCAAGTTTTTTTTGTTTGTTTATTTTTTATTTAACATCATAAATGCCCCCCACCTAGGGGTGGTGCCAGCGAGGGTCGAGTGGCGCAGTGCCCGTGGGTGAACTCGTACGAAGTTAACTGAGCCTCTTTTTCTTTTGCAATTTGATGTGGGTTAGTTTGTCAGCACAGATGATCATTGACTTGTTGTCCTGATGACAACCTCATGGTCCGTCACCATGTTGACGGTCTCTGGTATCGCTTCATAACATTATGTGTATGTTATCGTGCTGAGACGGTTGACGTCGATGAGAGTTGGCAACCCTTGGACTTGCTCACGTGATAAATGGACTCTAATTGATAATATGGTCAATCAGTAGATCTAGTGAGTCGGAAGACTCTCCATTCAGTGGTGTTTTAAGGGGCAGACTCCCTGTGTCGACAAACCTTCTGTTTGATGGCCTGGTGGCTCGGTAAGCTTCATGAATCGTTGGGCGTCGTTGTAACACCCCATATAAGAATATGTTAAATGGACTAAATCAGTAAACTACGAACAACTCGTTCTAGTCATTTTAGAGCTCGAGTAGGAAAAGAACTTTGAAGTTAAGCGTGCTCAGTTGGGAGTAGTCCCAAGATGGGTGACCTTTCTGGGAAGTCTACCAACTAGTATGGTGGTTGTTGGGTTAGTTTGTTGGTTGGGTCATCACAATGGTATCAGAGCCATACCCCAGTCGGAAGTGGGGAGCTAAGTGGCACACAGGGCAAAGTGCTACGCTATGGAAGCCACCTCTTGAGGCCATAATGGCATAAAGTTCTACATAGTGGGAGCCACCTCTTGAGCCCGTGGGGCCAACTGTAGAGTCCTGCCTGTCTGGGGATTGATTGTGTGCTATATCTGAACAGCGACAAGCACGTCGCTTATATAAGAGGGGTAGATTGTAACAACCCATATAAGAATATGTTAAATGAACTAAATCAGCAAACTACCACAACTCGGACTAGTCATTTTAAGAGCTCGAGCAGGAAAATAACTATGAAGTTAAGCGTGCTCAGTTGGGAGTAGTCCTAGGATGGGTGCCCTTACTGGGAAGTCTACCAACTAGTATGGTTGTTGGGTCAGTTTGTTGGTCGGGTTGTCACAGTCGTGATTCGGTGGACATCCTCTGTTCAAGGCTTGGCGGCCACGAGAGTCGGTGAAACAATGAGTCGACAGGGTCACGGCTTGGTGTGAGTTGGCAGACGTTGTGATTCAGCAGCCATCCCCCTTGCTGACATCGCGACTTGTCAGCCTCATGAGTTGGTGACACTTCGAGTCGGTAATGGCGCGAGCTAGCAGGGTCCTCCTCACTAACTCCATGGTTCGACGGCCGCGTGAGTTGGCAGAACAGTTAGTTGATAAGGTCATGGCTTGGCATGAGTTAGCCGGGCATCTTTCCCCCCTTTTCTCTCCTCAAAAGTAGCTCATGCGCCTCTCCTTCTTCCCCCCTTCGGCTTTCTTGGTGCACAAGCCTCTCGCCCTTTCCTTTGCCCGTTTATTCCCCCCGCGGTGCGCAGGCGAGGCAGCAATTGCGAGGGTGGGTGTAGCTTTTCTTCCTCCCTCTCCTTTCCCACTTCTTCTCTAGCTACGGCGCACCGGCGAGGCGGAGGCGTCGAGCGTGGCTTCTCTTCTCCTTCCCTTCCTCTGTTCGTCCAGCTCCGGCGCACCGGCAAGACGGTCACAGTGGCGACTGGAGGAGTTCGCAGCCACGGCCGTAGTTTCCATGACAACAACGAGGCACGACGTGGGGTCTGGAAGTGGTCTCGGCAGCAGATGCTTTGATCGCAGCAGCTAGGGAGACTGTGATCGTGTCCGAAGAAGATGCGACGACGATCGGAGGTGTTGTAACAGTGGTGGAGGGCTTCCATGGCGATCGTGACCGAGGGCTGCTAAGGTCACCAGGGCACCTACGACGGTTGACTAGTGGTGTGGGGTGTTCATTGGGGATCCGCCCCTTTAGGTTCAAATCTCCCTGATCTCTCCATCACCCTGTACTACATTTTGGGCATGTAATGGCTTTGGATCGATTGCTCTAGACTAGAGGATTCACAACTTCTTTTCCCCTCCCCTTTGCTTTGTACTTCAGTTTTGATGCATGGAGGAAGGGCAAGAGGAATACTTCCTTGCAGGGGTAGGTGCACCTTGTAGTTGTGATGAGGCTTGGGGGCTTGCCCTGGCAAAGGCATTGTATTATGTTGCTGATTGGAGGAAGTTTCAGTGAGGCTCACTTGACCTATGGAGCCTGCATCAACTGACAGGGTTGCCTCTTGACAGAGAGCCATATGAAGAGATATGCCTCAGTGATTTATTGAAAGATAAAACCGATGGTGAAGGTGGTATACTTTGGGGTACTTATATAGATATCTCAAGATGGTACAGGAACCTCATCCTTTCTCAGACCAAGGAGATAGCAGATAAAAGAAAGTCCGAGTTCATATGTGGTTGACCTACTTCTTCTCCACAGAGCGGCGATATGAAGATTTTGCTTGTGTTGGGCTAGTTGGTATGACTAGAAAGTGAGTCCCCAAAGAGTCACTCTCCCCTAGTCTATTTTCAAGGGTCATAGGGCGGGGCCAAATCCAGCCAATGCTGACCCATACACTCATTGCGCTGCATATTTGGCGTATTGGTTGTGCTCCTTTGCCCTGCCTATAGGTGACGCGACTGTCATTCGCCCTGAGGCCATATACCCTGCCTATCAGATGGCGTGGGGTGTAAAGTTGTCTTTGTGCCCAGCTGCTCTTTGTATGATTTACCGAACTCTTGGGAATTGCATCGCCACTCGGTCCCCCAACACCATCATGTTATCAGTCTGTGTCACTTCTTTAGCGCTTGGGCTGTAGTTTATTCCTAGAATTTGCTCCACGGTCTCTTCAATCTCCTTTATTGTTTCCAAGGATGCTAGAATTTGCAAGTGTGGAGCCTCCTTCCACCTCTTCACAACTTTTTGACATAAGGGGAAATTGACTGACATTCCAATTGATTCTCTAGGGACCATCCATTTTTTTTAATTTGGCCTGCCGCTCTAGCCCGCTGGCTAACCGGTACCGAAAATGCAGAGATGATATGGTTGACGAGTATGTGCACCCGATTAGCAATTAGAGATTAATTAAATCGCTACTTGAGCCAGAGCTTAGGGAGTGGGCTTTGTCTATTCAGCCCAGTGTGCTGACCTTCCAAAGGGGTAGTACTATCTATCTAGAACCATACTACCCATTTCGATTTGGCTAGAATTTGGGATACAACCAGAAAATTCCACCCTCTTCTACTCAGTTTCATTTGCCCAGCTGAGCCATTGTAGGGTCCCAGACTAACCCAAGCCCGAACTTGGAGGGATTTCTTCCACCACTGTGATTCATCTTTCTTTAGGGTACCCATGCCCAGGCGTACTCCCCGTGTCACTCTGATTATGTCAAGTGTGGAATGCCGCACTGGCTTCTATAGGGCTTGCCAACTCGACTGCTGGGATAGTGTTGAGTGCAAATTTTGCGTTTCTATCCAATGCCTTCTTTGGACATCGACAGGGAACATTTTTTGCGACTAAATCATAGGACCGCAAGTTTGTGGACCGATATTTGGACGCCATATTATTTACCAAGAAACATAACCTCCTCCGGCTTTAGTTATGCCCAAAGTTGTAGCAGATCACCTTCCGACAACTCTTCAACATCTCAGTAACATCAGCTCCAAACAGTTGACTTCGGCTCAACTCCGGCCTATTGAAGAAAATTGTCTAGCCATCATTTCAGCAAGCTGCGAAGTATATACGGCTTTCCCATGCAGGATCTTCTTACCACAAGCAGAGTGGAGCCGTGCATACTATAAGCATACTTCTTGGCTCTTTGTTTTCCTCCAAATACATAATCTAACCATTGAGTCAGACTATGAAGTGATTCTGGCTCATGACTTGCATGTCGCCTTCCATTATGCTGATGGGTGAGGTATGGACATCTTGGACTTTACTATTTCGTATCATTTGTCGGGCATGGAGACTTGGCCGCTCTTGTTGAGGACTGCCGCAAGATCAACGATGTATGTTGGCTGATCAAAGAAGCGGCTTCTTGGGATAAACAATGTGAGCACATGTATTGGCCTTTATCTCATTTTTATAAAGGCTTGGTTGGTACGCTTCTCTATACTCCCAGATATTGTCATCATTCATTTTGTCATTATTTTAGCTCATGTCTTTGTTATTCAGATCATTCTGTCAGCGAACGAAAGAAAAGATATCATGAGCTCATAATGATGGTGAAGAAGCCCGCCTCTTTTAAGGAGAAAGCTACCTGTCCGCAATTTCTCGTCAAGAGGCCATCAGTAAAGAAGTCAGTCGTGGCGACGGCTTTGCTGAAGCTAAAAGGCTTTCAAAGAGGAGGAAAGGCACGCCCTGAAAAATGTCAGCTTCTCTTGAGGCTCGTCATACCCTCGTTTGAAGAGTTTGTTGATCAACGTGCCAGCAGGGCTTCTCCAAGTAACCATTGGCTTGTCTATTTTTCATTTCTATTATTGTTGACGTCTGCGTGACCCCCATCTTTTGTCGATCATAAACAGGTGATGTTCTCCTGCCTGCGGCCCTTTCTACCTAAGAACATGAGACTCCAAAGTCATTGATGCCTTCAGCTACTCAGGATGTACCCACGCCTTCTCCTACTGGGGAGGTGACTGCTCCGGCTATAGTACCTGAGTATGTGCAAGAACGGGGTTACATTAACTTATCTTGTGTGCCTCCACTTCTAGTGCGCGACCCTTGCCAAAGTAATAAATTGATCCCCTATTGCTTCTAAACCTTCTCCCATCCCTGCACTATTAACATGTTGCTTATTTTTAGTTGCTGTTGTCCCTCCAGCCACCTCCGCTGCAGGTACCGTTCGACTATAAAGGCCCTAGTCCAGAGAGCTAAAATGCCTTCTGGCCCCCTCCGTGTGAGTTCCCGTGCTGCCGGAAGGTTGCCCTGATGAGGATTCGTAAGGGCAACCAGACTCCTCTATCTGAGAGCCCATCAACCCCGGTCACCATTTCATCAGGAAGTTCTTCAAGTGCTAGAGGTGCTTACTCTAACTCTTCATCGGATGCAACTATCAAAGACTGACATGGGGGGTCGTTGAAAGAAAAGATTTCTGCCCTCGAAAGCATCAAGGGGGACTCTGCCAGTAGTGCAGATGTTTCCTCAGCAGCGATCCTTGAACCAGATGCTTCTGTCGCTTCCGAAGCCATTCTGGTGAGTTCTTTTTGTTGTCACATGCCTCATATGTATATTGGATTCATAACAGGTTGCTTCGTTCATGCAGAAGTCTGGCCTTGGTCAACACATTCATGCTTATGATCTTCTGCTGTCGGTCGATGCTGATCCTGAGCTTGCCATGGCTATAGTGCTGCATGTTCCTCTCCTACAGTGGCTTGAGACACTTTTTGAGTCCATGTCATCTTCAGCTGACATTCCGGTGTCTCTTTTGACGCGTCAGTTCCCCATCCTACACTTGTTCTTGCTGGCACAGTTGCCACAACCATCCTGCCGCCGGTACCTGCTATCGCTGCCATTGAGACTGATGTTGCCCTTTTAGTGAGTAGCGCTATTACTAAAGCTGAGTTGCCTTCTTGCTCTCATAGGGTGGACACAAGTCTTTGGGCAGCTGTCGATGATCACGTAAACTTTCAAGTGCCGCCCACCATGTCTTCTGGGGGCATTCCCTTCTCTGACTCTATGGTCAAGCAATAGCTATCCGCATTGCGTTTAATGATTACCTAGGACCCTTGTTTGAGCTATGAGTACATCAAGCCAATCACAGACAAGATGACAGAGGTGCTGGTCCTCATGGGATGCCCCTTAGCTGATTGGACAAGAAGAGTCACCTTATTGCTTGAATATGTAAAGTGACGCCAATTCCTTTGCCATGAAGTGCCCAGTCAACTAGCTGCTTTGGAACTGCAAAGATCTGAATGTGAGGCAGTGTTCGAATCTCTACAGGCTGACAAGGAGCATCACCAATCTCTGATGGCAATGTATGTTGTAGATCACGAGGTTCTGGAAGCCGAGATCACTGAGCTGAGAGCCAAACTGGATATTGCGGAAGCTAAGCTATATGAGCTGACGGACAATAAGGCTCAGCATGAAGAAGCTATCCTGTTAGCCGAGGGTAGCAGCAATTCCGCAGAGGAGATGTTGAGAGAAATTTGCTCCCAGAAGAAACGCCTCAAGGACATATCGTGTTCTCCTTTTGTGGCATCTTGCCTTGGACGAGCTTTTCCGAGACTTGTAATGACTCAGTTCATATGCCACTTCCCTTTCCTCTCTCTTGCTTGTATGATGTATTCCCATAGGGTTGTCTGGATGATCATGTAACACAATGTCTTTATTAATGAAAGGCACCCATTTTGAATGTCAAGGCATCTTATGTGTACAATTTTCTTCCTTTTTCTTTTTGTCATAATATACATATATTAGTTAATTTTAGTTTTTTGTTCACATTATCGAATTGGGTGCCCTTTCGAGTTTTCACTCAATCCGACCCCCTCTTGCTTTTGCCCACACATCCTTTCGGGTTTTCGTGTTGCGGGGTTTCTCGATTTTGCCCATGGCGCCCTTTGCGGATTTTCACTATGGATGGGGTTTCAGTCCATTTTACCCTTGTCGAGGGGACAAGTCCGATGAGGCATCTCCATTTTTAGCCTCTCTTTTTTTTGTTGATACTAATCGCTTGAGCTTGATGGCGTTGGGACTTTTGTTGTCTTGTAGCCATCAGAACTGACGGGGTCTTGTACTATCTTGTCATCAGGGTTGATGGGGTCTTGTGCTATCTTGTATTCATCAGGATGACGGGGTCTTGTGTTGTCTTGTAGCTGTCAGGATGATGGGGTCCTGTGTTGTCCTATAGCCGTCAGGGTGACGAGGTCTTGTGTTGCCTTGTGGCCGTTAGGATTGACGGGGTCCTGTATTGTCTTGTGGCCGTCAGGATGACAGGCTCTTGTGATGTCGTGTAACTGATAGGATGACGGGGTATTGTGTTGTCTTATAGCCATCAAGATTGACGGGGTCTTGTACTGTCTTGTAGTTGTTAGGATTGTCGGGGCCTTGTACTGTCTTGTAGCCGTCAAATTTTGCAGGGTCTGGTAGTATCTTGTAGGATGATCTTGTTGTCGCTTGCTTGTCATGGTTATGGGTATCTCAGCATCGACTGATCTTTGTCTTCATTTTCATTTTTTCTTATTTTTTTTATTTTCTCATTATCAAATTGGGCGCCCTTACGGTTTTCACACAATCTGACCCCGTATTGCTTTTGCCTACATGCCCTTTCGAGTTTTCGTGTAGCGGGATACCCTATTTTACTTAGGGCGCCTTTTGCGGGTTTTCACCGTAACCAGATTTTAGGTCCTTTTTGCCCTTATTCGGTGGAATAGTCCAAATAAGTCTGACAGGGCACCTACATTTTGAGCCCCTTTCATTTTTTTACTCACTTTTTTTGTGATAACATTGACATTGTCGCGTACTTGCTTGTTGAGGACACTTTGTCCCATGGCCGTATTGCTGATTCAGCCTCATGTTGCACTGGCATGACTGCCAGCAAGACTTCACTGTTGAATGACATTGATCTCTTAGGATTGTTACCATCGCCTACTCTCATCGCGACTTTGGCATATTGACATTGATACTGATGTCAATCACCTGGGCTTGTTGACACCAATTTTATATATTCCTGCCCACGAAAGATATAAGGGTTAGATCAATTAAATGACAACCTATCCTTAATGTTAGGGTGAAACATTTTCATTTAAATTTAGTTCTTTTGCGTTTGGGGAAAAACATTAAGTTCTTGTCCTTTAAAAGATTTTTTTTCATATCAGAAAAGATACGAAAAATATGAACAATCTTCACACGCCCCACGGAGAAGTGATATACTCACTTAAACGTGAGAACTCCTTTCATTGTCCTCCTCTTGAAATCAGTGGAAATCATGGAAATTTTATAAATTTTGTTGGGACGTTCGTCATCTCAATGCCATGGTCCGGCTAGCGGTATCGCTGCCTCTTCTTTCTTTTTCTTGCCATGCTTTTGCATGCCTCTTTTTTTCAATTTTTTTTGGCTCTTTGTCATCGGTGACCAACGTCTCGGAGGTTTAAGAGTTTAATGTTTTAACATTTTATCTATTTTGTTGTTGTTTTTCTTTTAAACGGGAGGAAGACTAAGTGTAGAGACTCCTTGTTGTTGCAACTGTAATGTTTTTTTTTTTTTATAGCCGAGCTCTTCATTCGTCGAATAAGTTGCTTAGGTCTGGTTCTTGTCCATTCTCCTATTGCTCATGATGTTGGCCTCTGAAGTGTGGATGACATGCAATGTATAGCATCGAATGCCTTCCATTGAGGGGTGGAAATTGTACTTCACCCCGATGATCAACTACGACATAGGCGCCACCTTCGTAGACCCTTTGCACCACGTACGGCCTGGTCCAGTTCTCATTCAGCTTCCCATTTGGGATGCCCGCCATGACTTCTCTTTTCTTGACCATCACAAGGTCCCCTTTCTTGAATTCACGGCCCTTGACGAGCTTGTTGAAAGCATGTGCTATGCGAGCCTGGTAGACTTGAATGTTTTGTTGAGCTTGCAGCCTTTTTCTCTCCAAGTTGGAGAGTTCTTCATGTAGCAACCCAGAAAATTCAGTATTTAAAAATTTGAAATAATAAATTTCTATAAAATGAAATAATAGAAACATACGTACCATTATCGTATGTGCAAGAATACACCGGAAAATTTCATAATAATTATAAATCAACCCCAAATATTATCCCTAAGTGTTCCACGAAGAAATTCGTGCAACGAAAAATCCTATTGCCAAGTGTACGTTACAATGTGACTAACTATCTAAATTAGGAAACTAAGTTGGAAAACCGTTACCACGAAAAATAACGAGCTTATAAATTAAACGGTCATGTTGGAGAGACTTCCAACATCATGTGATGATTAACCATTATCGGGTTTGGACCAATGGACCTCTCATAGCCCATGAATAAATTAGGTAAGAAAAATATAATAAAATTCATAACTCTATTATTCCATAATTAAAAAGGGAAAACCTATAAGATAAATTCTAATAAATAAGGGGCTTGGTTAAATGGACCCATTAGAAATTAGTGAGCCAAAATAAGGATTTTAAAAGAAGAATAATAGGAAAATACCCTAAATTCGTAACTAAATTATGACCTAAATAGAAAAAGGGTATTTAATACATTAAAAAGTAAGTTTGAGTTAGAATTGAATTCCTAAACCTACCCTAATAGGTTGGCCACGAATTTGGCTCCCATCCTAACCCAAATAGGAAGTGGAAAGCTTGGGAGGAGGTTGGGAAAGGAGGAAATTCGGAATTTTATAGAAGTTAGAGTACTATTAGGAATTAGAAACATAACATGCATAAATACACCTCTTAAACCCCCTTGGCCGACCCTAGCTCATTGCCAAAGGTTGTTGGACGTGGAGAAGAGGCTAAGGAGGAGAGGATCTCGTGGGGAGAAGGAGTTCTTGAAGCTTCTTCCTCGTTCTTGGAGTTCTAAGCCCTAGAAGATAAATCGAGTCAAAGGTAGGCATTCTCACAAGCATAAAAGATGAAACTTTTTCTGTAGGATGTCTCATCTATCAGGAACGAAACCCTCAAGTTTCATAATTTTCCATCGAGCATATCTTTAGTTCTTGATTTTTCATGTTCTACAACTTACATGACCCCGAACCCTCTTCTTAACTCTTGATCTCCTTGTATACTCAATCCCATGCTACGAAATTTTTATTGTAGCAACTGATGCATGTTAGGCAACTTTTGCCCCTAAAAGCCCTAATTTTTGTTGAGCATGTTGCTCGAAATAAATCAAACTTGCTCTCTATGTCATGTTCTATATTACTCGTTATTGTTCATGCTCAAACCATGTTCAAACCCTGCTCTCCTTCTAATCCCTAATTACTGGAAGTACCCTTGCATGTCTAGATTAATTCAAAACTAGTTTCATGATTTTTCATCGCATATACAATTAGTTATGGTTTTCTGAACAACCCTATATCAAAAATTAATATCCCTGGTCCGCAATCCAATGTCTGGTCTGACTCCTGTCAGAGTCAGGCGTAGACAACCAGAAAGGGACGCCTCGATATGTCGCTTTCTGGGCTCCGATTGCGACAACCTACCTGTCGCGATCAAGAAGGCGACAGGTGAGCCGTCGAATTCTCAGAACCCGATCTGCAAGCCATGTCGCGATCCTTTTTAGGCCCTGTCGCGTTCTGCTTGGTACTTGTCGCAATCCTTACAACCCTATGTCGCCTTCACAGGTTTTTGATGAAAATCCATAAAAAAATTATTTATGTCGCTTTCTAAATAATTCTTACGCCTTTTTACAGTTATACCCCCAGTAAAAACATTTTTCAAAAATGGAGCTACATTGAATGATTTAAAATACATATTCACGACTTATTTCTATCTATGATTTCTCTTACACATGCACACACATGAACCATCCATATGTGGCTGAAATATGCCAGAAAATATCTCATAATGTATCTGGTAAATTATTGCAATAAAGTATATTACTTGCCCTATTTTTAAAGGACTTGTATTCGTTTCTTGCGTTGTTTATATACCGATATCGACGCTCCACTGTTCTAGAATTCCTCTAGAAAGTCGAGCACCTGTTTTTATATACACACTTTACTTGGCTTGTGGTGAACTCTTCGTCGGATATTCCTTTCGCCGGACTAGTGAACTCTTGCACAAGGCCTCCGTAGTCTCCTCTGATCATGGATTCCCACATGGTCGACGAGCCGGTTGTACCCTAATACCTATGATACCTTTTAAGGATCTATATGATCCAAACGACTATTAGAGATTCACTCTCGTCTTAAATCACGCCGGACCTCTGGACCTGTGCATAACAAGGCTAGTGGTAGGGTCGTGAGTTCCACCTGACTGCTAACACCAAGTGTGCGTGTTGTGCAACTGTTACTATCGCCTGTTTACTCGTCGCATTACGTGCAATGTCCACTAGCTCTCATCTATACTCAACTCGCTCATCTATTCACGTTCACTCTACTATCTCGTCTATTCATCTCGTGATCTCATCTATTTCTGGTACTCTCTATTTGGCCATTAAATGATTGATTGTCTACATATAAAAAACATGACTATGCTAGGTAACATTATAAGGGCCCGATCTGGTCCTTGGGAGGAGCACCTGAAAGGCTATAACTCGCGAGGGTCTAATGATCTGAGTGATGCATACACCTAACGCATGAACACGCAAGATTTGATCTATGGCAATCAATTAATCAACAGTCAATTATTGGTTTACTTGAATCTCGTGGTTGAAAGAATATCGACCAACACTTGCTATCGTGACTTGTGCACTGTTGTGCAACTTTACTTGTTATCTTGTTATACGGCCAATCCAATATCAACACTTGTCGTGCTATACTCTCGTGCATTGTGCTATTGTTTTCTCGTTACCGTGTACCAGTACTTTCTATATGTTTCTCGTTACTCTCTCTAGTTATCCTGCTTTATAAGACATTAATCACTTAAGCATGCTTGATCCTGAGATTTAAGTCCTACTGGGCGTTATCGCTCACCCTTCGTTATTTGTTATTGTGTCTCAGGTAAGTCGGACAATGACGTTACGCGCACCAATGGGACAGGATCAGAGTGATGAGTGACCTGGAGTCAGTTGATGATGTCACCCTAGCATAATGGAGTCTGGTAGTTATTGTTTTAGATTTCTTTTCAATGTAATGATGTTATTGAGCCCTATGTATTGGCTCCGAATTAGCGGTTGTAATGGTCTTAGTGATTTTATAATGAAATACAGAGTTTATTTCAATTATTGTTCATTAGATGCTCTGATGTTTGCAAAAGTATGCGCAATTGTTGTTACCATACTCGTTGTTCGCGTCTCCCTCCGATTTATTCCGCTGCTAAATTGGAGGGGCGTGACACTTCAAGTCTTCTCTCAACATTCGTCTAATTTTCTAGAGATAGTCCGTGCTGAATGGCTACTCTAAGAGATGGCACCTCGAGCTCTATCGGAACCACTGCTTCAGAACTGTACACCAGGGAGAAAGGTGAGCAGCCCGTTGGTGTTTTTATAAACAGTCCGATAAGCCCATAAGGCCTCATACATTCTATCCTCCCAATCTCTTTTGCTAGCACTAACAATCTTGGATAGCAAGGTGCATAGTGTCTTGTTAAGGGCTTCTGCTAAGCCGTTGGCGGCCATTTTGGAGATCTTTTGATTCTTAAAGTGTGTCCCATTGTCTGATATGATCCGTTCTGGACTCCCGAATCTGAAGATGATGTTCCTCTAGATGAAGTGACTCACCAACTGTCTAATTACTTCTCTTAATGCTACAGCCTCGGCCCATCTTGAAAAGTAATCAGTGATTGCTAAGATGTACTTGCACTTTGAAGAGGAAGGTCGCAAAGGACCTACAACATCCTTGCCGCATTATGCAAATGGCCAACTGGGGATAGTTGGATGCAAGTGTATAGGAGGCCTTCTTGGTACGACCGCATGTTCTTGGCATTCTTGACATGTTATTGCGAATTTTCCACAATTATCGAACATAGTCGGCCAATAATAACAGAGCCTTTTATTTCTATTTTCATCTTTGGCCCGACTTTGTGGCCGCCAGCAAGTCCGGCGTGCACCTCCTTCATGACCCTCCAGGCCTCTTCAGGTGACAAACACTTTAACAAGATCTTTTTCTTGGCATCTGCCATAATCCTGAATAGAACTCCACCTCTGAGTTCGTATGAGTCTTTTACTCTGACCAGTTTGATTCTTTCTTCTCATCATTTCAGCAATTGCTGGTGTTCGAACCATTGCAGCAAGGGCTCTCTCTATCTTCTTGCCTGACCTCTTCTGCCACAGAGACTTCCTCTTGACCGTTCTCTTCATCTTCATGCTCACTTTCTATCATGCCGGGAACTTGTCATCGATTCATGACAAGAATTTCTACCTTCTTATCTAGTGGCACTGTCAAAGAGCTTGCCAACTTTGCCAAAGCATCTGCTTGTGCATTTCTGCTCCTACTGATGTGCTCTATTTTGATTTGATAGAATTTGACAATAGTTTTTTATTTTTCTGATGGTATGGTAATAACTCTAGCTTTTTGATGTCAAACTCCCCTTGTACTTGTTTGACAATCAGCATCGAATCACCAAACACTTGCACCACCCTAATGTTCATGAAAAGGGCCACTTGCAAGCCAATGATTAGGGCCTTATATTTAGCCTCATTGTTTGTACATGGCTTGTTAATAGAGCAGGAGGTGTGCGTGACTTCTCCTTCTGGTGACCTTAGGACAATGCCTGCCCCTGCTTGGACTCTTGCACTATCATATGCAGTTGCTTCTATTCTTGAAGCCCCATCAAAATATAACTGTCAGACAGTCATCTGCAGCTAGTTTACTCCAAGGGTCTCATTTTTTTGTAGCTCTGTAATGAGCGAGGAATCTTCTGGCACAGGATGAGCTGCAAAGAAGTAAGCTACCACCTGCCCTTTGATTGCTTTCTGAGTGATATACTTGACGTCAAATTCCATCAATATGACATCCCATTTTCCGATCCTTCCTCCTAGCGCCGGCTGGGAGAGTATGTATTTGATGGGATCAGCTCTGGATATCAGCCTGACCTCATGTGAAAACATGTAATGCCTCATCTACTTGGCTATGAACACGAAGGCTAGACAGACTTTTTCAATCAAAGAATATCTATCTTCTGCACTGACTAGTATTTGGCTGAGATAGTAGAGAGCATATTCTTTTCCTTCTTCATTCTCCTACTCCAGCATGGCTCCCAAGGAGTGCTATGTGGTTGCTATATATAAGATTAGAGGGCGACCCTTTATTGGAACCCCAGTACTGGTGGAGTGTTTAAATATGTCTTCAGGTGGTCCAGGGCGTTCTGGCACTCCTAGTTCCATTGGAAAGGGACATCTTTTCCCATTAACTTGTGGAAAGGCTGACACCGTCCAAACAGATTTGAGACAACCTACGGATATAGGCTAATCGCCCTTGCAATGATTTGAGCTCAGTCAGATTCTTTGGCGGCATCATCTCTTGGATAGCTTTGATTTTGACAAGGTCAATTTCGATTCCTCTGTACCGAACAATGAAGCCGAAGAATTTTTTGCTGGATACTTCGAACACACATTTCAACGGGTTCATTTTGAGCTCGTATTGTCTCAGCCTTTCAAATATGACCTTGAGATCAGCCAAATGCTCTTCTCTTTTTCTGGTTTTGACCACTAGATTGTCAATGTAGCACTCTACCTTCTTATAGAGCATCTCATCGAAGATTTTTGTCATAGCCCTCTGGTATGTTGCCCCATCATTTCTGAGACCAAAAGGCATCCTTTTGTAAGGAAGATCCCTTTAGGCGACATGAATGTTGTATGTACTCTCTCTTTGTAACGACCGTCCTTATACTGGTACGATTATACCAATCCACGTCGACATAAAGTGCGCCGTCAATAGTGGGACATGTACCCAACACAACACAGTAGGTAGAGATGGACATAAATAACAAAGGAAAGTACAACAGAAATGAAAGAAATTCTTATTCCATCATCATTACACACATCTCACAATCTATATAGTAGCAATGAAAAATAAACAATCCATAACATAACATTGTTCACATATTAGTAAATGGAAATTACAATCTATAAATATAATCCTCCACTAGCGCAGCTACTCTTTTCGCTCAGAGTCGCTCCTCACTAACTCCTCCTCTATCTCAGGAACACTTGTCTCACATGTATGTTAAAGCAAGGATGAATCTTCATAAAAGACCTAGGAAGCAACCTATTGGCACATCCTTACACATATCACATTCATGCTACTCATTTTAACATAAAAGAAATTTTACCACATGGTTCATGTCACAATTTCAATGATTAATTCATAAATACTATCTACGCATGGATTTAACTTGAATCATGATATCAATTATATCACATTCATACATATTTCCAAATATCTTGATCATGGAATTAAACACATGTTTACTAGTAAATCTAGCATGATGTCTAACACTTTTCACATGCTTTTATAACACATATTCACACTTTTTTCTTGCTATTTTGACATAAAAATCACATGATCACATGGTTTCACATTATTCCACAATGTAACACATTAACACATCACTTTCACATGATCACTTTGCACATTCACACATAGTTCACATCTTTAAACATTAATTTGTCGTGACACATAGTCCGAACCACCATAAAGGACACACATATCACATAACATATACCCGTCACCTAAGCATTATAGTGACGAATCTTGGTAATAGCGCAGAACTGGGAGAAGCCCTCTCCACCCTAATCAGTGGTACTTGTCCACCTCCAGGATTTCATCCTGATGCCCACAGGATATCACATACACATTGAGCCTTCCCATAGGGACTTTTCTATAGTACGGCTCCACAGCCTTCTATGGTAGCAGTGTCAATTTCGGCACAACATTCACTTAATCACATTATTTCACATAATCACATGCTTAGCAACATTTTACATGCTCTTAATGATCCATTCACATGCTTATAATGCTAACACATATCTTTTAGGTTACAAAACTTATCATGGCTGTCTATTAGTAAGAAATATGCTTAACAGTACCTAAACACGATACTAATCACAGCAAATACCGTTTCTTGACTAACCATGCTTAATATGCCCTTTTAATACCTTTACAATTGCAAATAGTACTTACAAATGTCTGAACAGACTCAAATTTTAACCATAAACTCTACACATGAAATTTATCATATGGTTAATTATTCAGAATTTCATGATAGTGCATCTATTTTTAATAATTAACAGAAATTTCAGGTAATTTATCAAGATAACTCAATTACATGTTAGACAGTGAACAGACGGATCTAACAGTCTTAAACATGCATACAGTAGTCCCAAGTTCATGGAAAGTTTTTGTGACAATATCATGCATCATACATATTTATCCCGAATTTACGTCTATCATAACATGCATAATTTCTCATCAAAATTTCTATTATTTGAAATTATGATCAAAAATTTAATCGGAATTCATGGTTTGACCTAATAAACATACCTGACCAACCAAAATTTTATAACATATGAAAACATTCAAAATACTAGAAAAATCACACCACATAGATTGAAACCACTGTTCTGTAAACCAGATGACTTGACGGCAAGGGGCTTGCTGTCAGGGTGGGTTAACGGCACAATCGATTGATGTTAACTCAGGAACCTAGTGGCAAGAAGGTTGCCGTAAACCTCTTGTCTGCAGAAAGTGCAGACCAAACATAGAAAATCACAATATTTGGGGGTCCAGGATACGAATTAAAAATCCAAAAGAATTCCAAAAAAATTCGATCTTCATCTCCAAAAGTCACTTGCCTCTCCAAAAACTCCTGAAGATCGAATTTTGGCGATGAAACACTCCTCGGCCAAGCCAAAGAGGTGATGTTCCTCGCTTTGATTCGACTTCCACGTTGATGCATTCGATTCCCCGGCGTTAGGAGAGCCCCTCCACCTTTAGTAGAGTCACCCCCTATTGCAGAAGATTGCCAGTGAAGCCTTCAGATTGTTGGATCAACCCTCACAAGTTCTCTCTTTTCTCTCCCCGAAACCTACAAAACCTCTTTGAGTCAAAATCCTCTCTTAGCCAGATGACTCGGTTATAAAGCCATTGGGAGGAGGCAATCTTAGGTCATTAGAGTCCTAACTGTTGGGGGGGGGGGTTTCCTAATCCATCTCCGAGAAAATGGTCGGTTACAGATCTAGAATCCTAAATGCAGTAGGAGATATAAGCAGCCACATTACTGCTGCTAACAAGAATAGGCGTCAATCGATGTTGACGTCTAGATCTCTCATCTACAGTAAACGACATACACATGCCGTTAATCTGTCCTTAACGTCAATGGATGTTGACGTTAGAAGAAATTTCGACAGAACAGTAAACATCAAATAGTCATAAAATGCAAAAAATTGAGGGTCTTACAATCTTGTTCTGCTATCTAGATCTAGTTGTAACCGGATGACCCGTCCATGAACGACAGGGCTTCATGTCTGGTAGTCGCATCAATCATCACCTCGGTGATTGGCACCGGGAAATCATCTTTTGGACGGCTTTGTTCAGATCTTAGAAACCCACACAAATTCTGATTTGCCCAGACTTCTTTTTGACAAGGACGATATTCACCAACCAGTAGTATACTGGTTCTCTTCAACGAAGTCAACATCTATCAGCTTGTCAACTTCTGTACATATCTTGTTTATCAATTCTGGTCTCATCCTCTTGGGAGACTGTTTGATTGGTTCAATACTCGGGTCAACCGCTAAGAAGTGTTGTGCAACTTGGCGGCTAAGTCTCAGCATCTCCTTGTAGTCCCAGGCGAAACATTCCCGAAACTCCTTTAACAACTGAATGTATTGTCGTTTCTCCATTTCTGGATAAGGGCACTGAGGAAGGTGGCCTATATTCATCTTTTGTGCCAAGTTTACTTTTGTTAACTCATGGATAGTGGATTGAACACCATCTTCCAATCTCTCACATGCCGACTGTAGATCTATAAGACTCGCATCACCATTCTCCGCTTCTAGCACCTCTAAATATTCATTTTGTTGGTTCCTAATTGGCGTGCTTCTTTCAGACACTTCTGTTTGTTGGATCTCTTGGATCGGGTCTGGTGGGCTATCTGTTGTGACCGCCTGGTCTTTTATCTCCCCTGGATTGATAGTGGCTAACTGGGCAACCTCATCATCTTTACATTCCTCAGCTGTCGGCAGCACCTCGATGATAGGGGACTCCAGGGAGGTATATGTTGGAGGCATCGTTGCTCGTATGTAAGATTCTTCATTTGCAATTGTATTACTTGAGCTTTGGTTCTTTCTTCCAGGTGGTCATCATACACCACCCTTGATGGGCTTTCGTCTGTTTGGTTGGTCATCCTGATCATGCCAATGGTGTAGTGTCCTCCAAGTGAGAAACTGAGTCTTGGATATGGCGTAATCTTCAGTAGGTCCCTGTCCATCTTCGAAGGGTACTACAACTTCCTGAACGTCTCCCTTTGACTGAGAAGCTGACATGAGGGGATTTTTTGTCTCTTAGCCAGCTGGGTGACTATGTGGGACATGTCAGAGACTCCCATAATTGGCACCAGGGGGTCTCCAATCTCTTCAAGGATTTGACAATCATCATCCCTTCTCATTAGATGCTCCTAATCTGCATAGAAGACCGTGAAGCGACCACATGGGTAAGATATCACCATGGTCTTTAATGCCTTCATAGTTTGACAGTCAACTTCGACAACTGGCTTTGTGAGGCCTTCTAGGACCAAGATGGATCCCCCTTGCTCTCTTCCTGTTTGTATATCAAGGTCATGTGTACAGACCAAGGCATCGCATAACTATATGTCCGCCCTCTTTGTTGGTGCAGGCTCTACAGCATAGTCCATAGTGGTGGTGGTGAAAACCACTCATCAGTGATGAAGGCCTCCTTCTCTTTGCTCTTTTGAGTGATTTGACTTTTCGAGTGCTCCAAGTACAAATTAGCAACCAGGAGATGACACTCATATACTTCAAATGGGTGTGCATCGGAAAAGGTCCTATACTCCTCCCCTCTTTGACGTATTTGATACATTGGTGCATTGTCAACGAACTACTCCATTCTGATGGAGCCAAGGTTGACCTAGCAGAGCTGTATAAGATGTGTTTGCATTGATCACATGGAATTGAACCTTCATTAAGAAGTCCCACAGAATCAAGTCAAACTCTGCAACCCCCGAGGCGATCTCAAACTTCTGATTAAAGCTTGCTATCCTCACATCTTGCACAGAAGTGAGGTGCACATCAAAATGATACTTTTGATAGACTTTGTATGGCAATATGTTGACTACCGCTCTAGGGTGTACCAAGATCCTATTTAGGGGCAGCCCATTTAATTGCCCCCTCATGTACAATGGCCTGTTGTGAGTAGTCATGGGGAGGAGCATGTCCTTTGGAGTAAATGTGATAGACTCCGTATTGGCAATGGTAGCCTCTATGTGTGTTTTTGCTAGGCATGCTTCATACTGAGCTGGAGTTTGTAAGGCTGTGATTATTGCCTTTCTGGTCTCCTCGCTTAATGATAGAATTTCCCAGACACTGAAATGTGTGAGAATCTTTTTTAATAACTTGACGATCTGGCTATCTGCCCCAACATCGTCTAGCTTCAGTTTTTCTTGGTCACTTGCACGGTTTCTAGCTTGGACCTCAATAGCTGGGCCGACTGGCTCATGGCTGACTTTTTCTTGCACTTTTGGAGGTGTGGGTGTTACTTTAGTTTGCTCCTTAGCCGCTAGGAATTTGGCAAAAGATGGGATCATGCCCCCAGCCTCTTCATTCTTGTATATCCCCGGAGGAGGTGGAACTTGTACCCCTCGAACCTCAGGTTCCGAGATCTGATAAGATGGATCCCCCCGGAAGATGATATTTTGATTTTTCGGAGGAGGGCGTCCCCATTTCTTTCCGGATCTTGTTGTAAACTCAAGTCATGAGGACCCGACTTAGTTAACATCATTGAATGGGGAAAAGATTTCTTCCTCATCGTGATGCTCAGCCAAGCCCAGCAGGGACGAATGGTGTTGCATGAAAGAGATGCAACTACCTTCTTCTTCTTAGATCTTCTTCTCTTTTTCTTGAGCTTTGTTGCCTCTTGCCCCCATAATAAATCTTCCTGAGGCTAGGGTGTCTTTTGTACAATAGATGTTTCTAGAGTCAGCCTTTCGAGCTCCTCCCATGGCATGTACTCTTGCAGTTGGATAGGATATCTGTCTTGTTGTTCATATTCATCAAGCTCATCAATTAAGCTTGCAACCGCTCCAGTGATGGGCTGCCCCCTCTATATAGTGGTGAGCATTTGACGCCTTCTATTGCTGGGACTTCTTTGCATGACAATCTAAGATTTTGTTGAATACCATATTGGAGTAACAATTGGCGAAAGTGGCTGCGACGTCACTCCACGTATATGCATTTTTGGAGTTGGCTTCTCATTTAACCTCTTCTTTGCCTTTTCAGGCACCTTCTTTCAACTTTCCTCCTCCTTGATCGGGGCAAGGATGTAGTTCTCATATGTCTTCTGAGTGCTGGCCTCAGAGATCTCTTTCGACAGCTGTTGATATAGAGAAAACATGTTGGCTGCAGTTGGTCAAGCAGGGCTTCATGTGGTTGTGGAGGATCCACTTTGTATTCTCCCATTTACAGCTCTCCCTTCTTAATCAAGCTTTCCATGATGTCCTTGAACACATAACAGTCCTCCAAAGGATGTCCCAAGACCTGATGGTACGAGTAGTACCGAGGATTGTTCTTCTTTGAGGCTTCATCGGGTCTCTTGGGTGTTGGAAGGGTGATTTTATTATACTTGAGGGGCCACTCAAGCAGTGCCTTGGTCTTTTCCTTGGGGAAAGAGTATGGCTTCCTCACCTTGTCATGAAAGAATGACCCTTCTCTGAGGCTCAGTCTATTGTTGGAGGATCCGGCCGCCATCTCGCCTTTACCTTTTTGTTGCTCAAAAGTTTTTGAGATCAATGACATGTACCTCTTTACCTGTCAGCTTCTTATCAACTGGTTTGTTCTTTTGCCCTGTGAATGATTTAGTGAGTATCTGGTCAAGAAAGCTTCAATCTCTACTACCACATTATTCAGCCTGTCCAATGATCGGATCTCCATTCTAATCATTCTTTCCAGCAATTCCCTTTTCAAATTTTGTTCACAAATTTGTATGCATCTTCTTGGCGAGGAGGATGCTTGCATCTCATACTGAGGTTCCTCCATCGCCGATGTAGTCTAGTGCTGACTCATCATTCCTTTGTTTGTCACATAGAGTTCTGCCACTGTGACTTCCCTCTCTGCTATATAGAATCTTTCTCAGAATTTCTTTTGCTGTCTGCCCAATTAGATATGGACCCTACCGGCAGACTAGAATACCATTCAAATGCAAGCCCAGTTAAAGAAGAGTCGAAGAACTTTAGAAAATAGGACTCATCTGTTGTCAAATCTCCGATTATATTGATATAATATGCTCTTTGGGGATCCTTGCCCATTGAATTTGTTAAACTTTGGCGGTTTAGTGATTCCCGAGGCCAGCTTCTTCATAGCATGGTGTGCAGGGTAAGGTACCCTATACACATCAAAGGCAACATGCTCTCCGTCACCCTGCTCGGAGAGCTTCATTTCAATCATCTGTTCCACCATAAGCTTGCTAATGGTGGCGGGGTCCCACTTGCTGAGGGTAGAAGTGGGCTGGCTGATTGCTTGGAGTATTTATGATGGCCACCGGCGGTAACGATGTTGGCATCTAGTTCTCCACTTGTTGCTCAAAAACCTGAGCGGGTATTGACTGCTGCTGCTACACATAATGGCTTTGTCGTGGTTGATATTGCTGCTACAATTGTTGTTGTTGATGGGGAAGTTGCTGTTGAGAATGCTGGTAGTGAGTTTGTTGATGTTGCTGCGTAGGCTGTTGATATTGTTGCGGAGCTGAAGCTACAGGGGAATGTTGAAGCTGCTCACTAGCCGGTTGTCCAACAGTATGTGGGGCTGAAGTCCCTACCAACTCTGAAGCCCCTTGAGGAGTTTCTCCCGAGCTCTCAACTTCTCGGGCTGAATGCCCTTCATTTCTTTACCTCTTATATGCCGCTTGAGTGCTTCAATTTCAGCTTAGTACCGTTGCAGCAACTCCAAGACGGTTGGATCTAAAGGTGCAATACTAGGAATCTCTTGCACTGTGCCCCTGGTGTCATTTCTAGCAGGGCGGAGCGATATCATTGTTGCCCCCAGTGCTCTGAGTTGTAATCACATTGGCAGTAACTACACCATCTGCGTTGCAGAGACATTAGCACTTCTGTATATGGCTATTAAGGCCGCCGCCGCTGCTCTTCTTCTAGTAACACCACCGGGCATCTCTGCCAACTCTGCTAGCTTTTCACTTTCGGTTGGCAAAGCTCCATAATGGCTCCATATGCTAGCCATGTGGCAGGAAAAGACTTTCAAGCTCCCATTCTGATCTCTTTCAACTCTTCGGGATGTTTGAGAGGGGAATGGCAGCCTTTTAAAGACTGATATCCTGGGTTTAACTTTTCTAGGCTGAAAATGAACACGTCCGCAAGGAACGTTATTCTCATCCGTGCTACTTTCAGCTTTGGCTTGTGGATTTCCCATAGCCTTTAACGTCCTTGCTCGCCGCAAAGGGGAGTTAATAAGATGGAGAATACGGTTGCATGCGACCCACGTCACACCTTGTTGATCATATGTAGTCGAGACCATAACTGCAGACGAGCCTTCTCGGATGGGCGGGATGTAGGCGGACCTTCACAGCTCTGCCTTTTGTCATGGAAGCGGGCATAAGCACATGCCCCTCCCTACTGCACTCTAGTCATGAAGCCTCTGGTGGCCTCTAATAATTAGAGGCCTCCATGTTGACTACTTCTTTTGGTTTCTCTTCTTTTAGTGCTGGCTCTTCTTGTCTGGGCATTTGCACCTTCCTGGGTCTCCATACTTGTTTGAACTTAATGGGTCTTAGGGGCAGCTTGCCCTTGAAGGTGTTATACATTGCTCTTTTTCCTTTTAATGCCTGGAATGAATTTTCCATAGCTACTATTGGTATAATCCATTCTGACTCAACCTTGGTGCGTCCATTCTACAAGTTGATCCTTACATCCCCAACTAATACACTCTTTCCAAAGTTGGAAAGACACGCATGGCGAGAGATGATCTCCTTATCTGTCGCTACCTGTCGGGGGTGTCTTTTTGTCCTCTTTCCTCTTTTCTTGTCGCTACGATCCACATGATGAACTTAGCAACTCAGCTCATTCATGGTCGCTTCAGTCTCATTTGTCAGCTTCCTGGTGTAGTATGTCGACGAAGGCAACCCCCAAGAAGTTGGGGAATTCAACCACTAGAGGAAAGTCCCCAAAGCGAGTTGGCATGGATGGATAGCCATACCGGGCATCATCCTGGACAATTTGAGGTCCAATATGCACTTCAGCCATGTGAATATTAGTGTCTGCCAGTTAATTCAAACTGACAGTCAGTATCGAATATTAAGGCCACATGGCTTTCTATTCTGGCGAAGAGATGAAGGGAAGTTTGGTCCCACCGGGCGTGCCACGCTGTGGAAATGGAAAATATGATCCATCACAATTATTATTGAATTTATTTTATCATTATCATGTTCTCATATGTATATGGCTACGTGTTGCAAATTCAAGTCCCGTCGAATGCTAATCAAGCCATGGAGACGGAAGATGAACCTGCAATCACAGAGCGTAGGCGTGCCAGTCACATAACGGACAAAGTGTTCTGCCTCCGAGAGTCGAAGGACTTTAGTTATCTTTGCATGTCCTTTCACTTCGTCAAACAAAAGTAAATATCGGGCCGGGATCAATATCACATTGTTGCCTAAGTGCAACGACGTTAATTACATCTCTTTAAGAGAGAAATCTCATGATTAATCGCCAGAGTAGAAAGCCTTATGGCTTGAGATGGAACATCTGATAAAGGTTCAAAATGCGTCTTGAAGTCAAGCCAAAATGGCAATAAGAAAGAATGTCTATTTGATGGTATTTGACTCATTGTGATCATTATCATCTTATGTATCATATTGGATCTCTTTATTCATTTGTTTATTTTCTTATGTAGAGAATAGTTCTAAGATGTTCTCTTTGCTCCATTTGAAACATGGTAGTCATAGTTCTGCTCGTCATTCGGCAAGAATCTCATTCCGTAAGGCATGCACATTCATTCGGCAAGACATCTCATTCGACAGAACATGATTGTTGGCAGACACGACTAAATCAGTAAAACATGACCGAGTTGGCAGGCATGATTGAATCGGTAAGACTCTTGAATCGGCAGAACACAACTGAGTCGGTAGGATCTGATCGACTCAGCAAGACTGCTGAATCGGCGGGGCTCAACTAAGTCGGTAGGACCCTGCTGGATCAGTGAGTTGGTAAAACTGTCGAGATGTTGCTGACTCACCAAATCAGTAAGGATTTTAAAGGCTCTTACCAACATAAATGCGGAGAAAAATTCAGCGGCACCTCCCTTATTCATGGCAAGGGAGGAACTCACGGTACCCGCTCACCACGATGGAGACGGTACCCAAAAACAAGGTGTTTGCCGTGTACGACGTCACCCAAATAACACAAAGTGTCGATCCCAAGGCATAACTATGAGGGAACCGATGATTATTGAGACAAAAAAATGAACATCCTCATCAACTGAGGCTTGCCGACTGATCGCCATAAGGCTTGCCGACTCATCAGTCTGAAACACTTCATTGGTTCAATGAGTCGGCAGCCTGCTGAATCCTTGCTAACTCACAAGTCTAGAAACACTACCGGCTCAAAATCATGGGACAAATTCGGAAACATCTCTCCTTAACTCACAGAGTGTGGGGGAGTTCATGGTACTCATCCACCATGAAGAAGACGGTAATAAAAACAAGGCATTTGCCACATACGGCGTCACCCAAATGGTACAGTATCGATTCTCGAGGCGTGCCTACGAGGGAACGGATAGGTACCGAGACCATAAATAAACCCGATTGGCGATCTAATGGTGTTTGAGTCGAGGTAATCAGGCATAGATATAAATTATCTACCCGAAATCCCATAGATTTCTCATTTCTGGTTGAGTCGGCAGCAGACATGCTTCTGCTTGCATGAGTCGGCAACACCCATTCATAAGGGGTGGCTCTCAATCTAAGGGCATACTCATGATAAACAGTGGGATAGGTTCACATATGAGATTAGAAACATAACCAGGTCAACTTTGAACTCATGAATGGGTCTGAATACCATGCTAACCGATTTTGAAGTTTAAAGCTCACTGCCATGGTGAGTCGACAGTAAACCTTCAACGTGAAAGCGATGACTTGCACAGTTTTTCATTCCAGAAAAATAGAAAATCACATCATTCACACGATTTTGAACTTTATTAGACTCTATTCAAGTCTCAGACAGAGCATGGATATTGTTTTATCCAACCCTTTAGCGCTTAGACTTGTTGTTGCAGTGAGTTGGCACGGGGCATTCAAAGCATAAAACTCATAAAAAGAGGGGATGTTCAATGTAGGAAGGAAAATAGCACCTTCAATAAAGGTTGAGGTCTGTAGTCACATTTTAGGGCTCAAACAAGATGTGGATATCAGATTATCTAATCTTTTGATGCCCAAAGACTCTCATTGCGATGAGTCGGCAGCAGACTTCAAAGAGAGTTGAACATCCAGAACAGAGGAAAGGGAGCTTTGAAATAAGCAAATCAGATAGGTGAGCAAATAAAAATAAAAGGAAGGGGAAAACCCATGGTTATGCAAAAGAAACAAACATTAAATAACCCATTTGTACTCTATTGCATTGAAGGAAGAGTAGACATGCTCTTGTATTATATAGAACTCCTATGGCATTTAAGAGGGCCATAAATGCCCATCATACACCAAAGGGGGGAGGAGAAAAGACATCACAATGGAAGAAGTACAAAGAAAAAAAAACCAAGACAAAAGGGGGAAGGGGTGATGCCCTCTCTCTCTAAGCCCTCTATCCTCTTTTCCTTCACTCACCCTCTTCTCCTTCCTTTGCTCCAACTGTAGCCCCTTTTTGAGATGACCCAATCTTCAACTCTTCTCTCTTCCCTTTTCTCGTATCTGCTGCTTGGGGGAGAAGACCCAAAAGCTCTAAGCCTTTCCCACCGCCTCTTCTCTCTTCTTCTTCTAGATGCCTTGGAAAGAGAAATACCAGCCCCCTTGCTTACTGCGCAAGCATGTTCTTTATAGGTCCATTTAAAGACCTCTCTTCCCTTTTTGCCCTTTGAGTGCTGGGCCACCCCGAAATGCCCCTTGCTATTTTCCTTTCCTTTTGGGCCATCAGATGGTGGGCCTCCTCATTGGCCTGCGGTATAGGCCCAATTCTGTCATTTTTTTTTGTTCTGTTTTGTTTGTCTTTTTTTTTTTAACGTCCATAGGCTTCATATCCATGTCCGCCTTCCACGATCGGAGCAAGGTCTCGTAAGGATATCTCACACAAGTGTCCAGAAAGAATATAAAAGACAATCACAAGAGCATAATATGCAAGAAAGTACATGCACTTACACTCATTTACCACAAATTACATTGTCCTAATACATTATTACATGTCCAGAGAAAAGTACAACTAGATAGGGGATACCCTGATGGAGTAAAGCTCATACCACTACAACTACAACTCAACTACTAGTGGTACAAGTCTGCCACAGTGCTGCCACACACCAAAGTCACGGCTAACACTTGAAACGAACTGTAAGAGAGTGAGTTTCAACAACAGTCACAGGCTCAGCAGAGACCTCCCAAAACCACAACAACAACAACCCACGCAAAAACCAAGACATCAACCCCCAAGGGTCTCACTAGCACAACTAACAGGAGAACTACTAAAGTACAACATGCTAGCATTAACATAATAAACTGCATTAAATATAACACATCAGCTAACACAACTCACATAAACTACAAGAACTAACAAGACTAGTACAGAGGCACTAGTTCACCACAGCACAGATGAACCACTACGCCACAAACCGTTTAAGCCAACCACTAACAAGCTGTAGCACCCCGGAAATTTTAATTCAAAGTAAATGGAAATAAATAATTTCCATAATATCAGAGTATTTAAAACATACGTATCATTATCGTATGTGCTAAAACACATCGAAAAATTCCGTAAAAAATATAAATCAACCTTAAACATTATTAATAAATGTTTCATAAATAAATTTGTGAAACAAAAAATCGTATTAGCCAAGTTTAAAGTATTTCACGACTTATTATCGTAATTCATGAATAAGTCGACAAACCATTATCACACGTACTCGGATGAGTCAGAAAATTAAATAAAAATCATATATGGACTTCAAATAATATCCTCTAATGACCCATCAAGAAATTTGGGTCAATAAAAATCATTTGGACTAGGTTTAGAGTTATTGTGACCGATTATCCAAATTAGGAAATAAGTCGGAAAACCGTTAACACGGAAATACGACTCAACCATAAATTAAATAAAAATATTGGAGAGACTTCTAACATTATATATTAATGACCTAATATCATAATTGGGTCAATGGACATCATTTGGCCCAAAATCAAATGAAGCAAGAAAATGCATAGAAATTCGTAACTCTAAAGATGCTGAAATTAGAAAGAGGCAATTTGAGTTGAATTGGGATGCAATCTTGCATTCTTGGCAACCCAAATTCGTGCCTAACTATGGTGGGAGATTTCCTAAAGCCTCACACACTCAAAGGGAGGAAGAAATCCTCAAAAATATGAAACTAACATGTCAAAACCGCAACTTCGCTTTCCTAGTCATAATAGGACTCCTAAACACCATGGTTGCTTAAATACTCTTCACCAAACCTTAGGGAAGAGTTTTAGAACTTGCTAGGGTCGTGTGGAGGAGCTCTTTGTGGCTGAGGAGCTGTGGAACGCCCACACCAGAAGCGTTCTTCTTCCCCTTCTCGTCTGCTGCGACCTGCACAAACCGTCCACTTGAAGTCGACCAAAGGTGAGTCAAACCTAAACCAAACCTTGCAAGACCTATACCCTTGGAAAGAGGGTCAATTCTACGTTCTAACCCAAGTGGAATGCCCAAATTCCATGCAGTATACAAGGAGTAGTAAGCATTTTCCTCCAAGTGGTCTGAACACGGGATTTTGGAAAAAGACTTCTTCAACCCAGAAGGTAGGTTTTCTCTCGCCAAACCTTAACATATCCTATACCAATGTGTAGAGAATCATGTTAACTTTCATTTCCCACTGGTTTCATCGAATTTCATTAGTAGATTTTGAATTATAATCATTTTTCCAAAGTCATGCACTGTTAGGGCTTTTCCCGTTCTTTGTATGTTGCATGTGATTCAAGACCGAATTAGAGTAAACTCATAACATGAAAGTTATTTTACTAGTTGTCCTCGTCAGGTTTTCTGTTGAACGTTTTATCTAAATCTCATTATTTAGAGAGTTATAAGCATGGTAAGAGGGTTGCTGCCTGAAACTACGTTGTTCAGGTTACACTTGGTATTACGTTGTGTTTGACTTGATTAAAGCCTATCGAAACCATCATGGTTTTCTAATTCCGATTTACTTGAAGCACCCTTGCATGTCTAGATTAGTTTAAAACTGGTTTCATTATTTTTAATACCCTAACAAATTGTTCTCTATTTTAGAAGCACCTTGTGTCAATATAAGGCAGTTCTAGACCGCAATCCAAGAACATGTCCTTTCTCTGTCGACATCAGGCGCAGACCCTGTGAAGGCGATGGCCCGATAGGCCGCATTCTAAGGTCTTGTCGCGACAGCACCGACCGTCGCGTTCTGAAAGCGACGAAGCGCTCCGTCGCGACCTGCTGCCTGATCTGACCGATCTGTCGCATTCTTCACATAACCCTGTCGTGTTCGGGCGCCGACCCGTCACGCTTACTGGGGTCTGTCGCGACCTGACCCCGGCCTGACGCCCTGTCGCTTTCCTTATATGTACCTGTCGCGATCTCAGGATTTTTCATTCAAACCCCCACTTACCTTCTTGTAAACCTAACTGCTACACCCGAGGTCTGGTTGATGTGATATTTAGTGTGTAATTCACATGTTTGGGTCTGATCAATGCATGGTGGTTATTTTATGGCTTAAAAGTGTTAAACCTATTAAAAAGCTTAAGTACACAAACATTATTTAATGCTTTCTTAAGACGTGACTATTCAGGTGACTTTTGATTAACTCTTCGAACTGTTCTAGCTTCTTAAATGATGAATTGTTATCTTAAAAATCATGAAATCCATGTTTAGTTAAGTGCATAGTTTCACTTCATGCTATCATGTAAAGTGTTTTCCGCGAGTCTGAGACCGATGGTTGTGAATTGAGATACGCGTACCGCACTACACACTGACACTGTTAGGCAGCCCATTTTGGGAAATTGGAAACTCTCTCGGTCATTCCGAATCAGTAGACTAGCGACCTTTTCACCAAGGCCTCTATAAATCTCCTCTGACCATGGATTCCTACATGGCCGACGAGTTGGTTGTACCATTGAAATTCCCTGGAGATAGCGTGCACTTCCTTTTCTCTTCTTGTTCTCGAGAGTGTGATTTACAATCTAGACCAAAGCCATTAATGTAAGGATTGAAAAAGTATAAATCGTACGTTATGCTGCCGAATTTATCTCTTGACCATTGTTATCAATTGAAAATCATGTTCAATTACTTATTACTTGTTCCCATCATCATCATGAACATGACATTACACACGCTTACTTATTGAAGCTCTCAATGGCCATTATTAATGACTGTGGGTATCTACATTTAAAATTTTACATGAGATTGCTGACAGGGCACGGCGTGTGTCCAAGGGCTCCAGTCTTGCCCCAATGACGGAGAGTCATAAATATACTGTTAACCATGGGGTATAATGATTACTGGCGTTGCATCTGTGCTGGGAGTCTTGCTTGCTTGTTGAATGATAGATACAACAACCACATACACGTGTCCTGGTGTACATTCTTGATGGATTTTTTCTTGGTGTACATTAGTGTCTACGTGCCGGATTAGTGTTACTTGATCGTGCTCGTACACTTTGCTTGCTTGCTTGCGTGATATGGCCATCCTGCATTTATGAAATTACATGATATCTTGTGTGCTTGTTACATGCCTCGCTCTTGACAACCTATTGTCGTTATATTCTTGCTCTATCACGATCACTCTCTATCTAGCTTGTTTCATGCATCATGTTTTAATCTGTTTCATTCGTACATGCATATCATGACATTCATCGTGCTTACCTACTTCTAAATTGCTAATCACTTATATCATTGCCCGCACATTGAGATATAAATCCTACTGGGCTAGTTTGCTCATCCCCTACTTTTACCCAATCTAGGTGACTATGAAGATCAAGAGGAAGAGCAAGTCGAGGATGGGAATGCGTCCGAGTGAAGAGCGTTCCAATTATGAGTCTATCTATAGTTAGTTTTTTTTTAGTGTTAGAACAATGTAGTAGGAAGTGAGGTATATGTACTTTTGCTTTTATTGAGTCTTAGTCCTGTAATAGTTTCCATGGGACACAATGAGTTGAGATTTGAATAAAAGATTAGTTGAGTTCAATATTTGGGCCCTATGATAATGTATGTTATTATACATTTAGTGTGTGCTAGCTAGAGGCTTATTTGCCGACTGTTCACGTCTCGAATTATCGACTCGAATTCTTCGAACTAATATCCGCTGCGTAATTCTCGGGACGTGACATTTAGTGGTATCAGAGCCTAGGAATACCAAATAGGATATATGTCCACGATTAGGAGATATCTATGGAACCTAGGTCATGGAAATTAAATACAGTACCTGGTGAGAATGGGTAGAGACTGCGTATATGTTAGAAAGAATTAAACACTCCTACCCATTGACTTTGATAATGTATCTAGGACATTAATTGGTTTCCATCCTTTTCTCAGGAACCCTCATAACTCTTACACTCAACTGCAATGGCTCGTAATCAGTGGCAAGTTATGCAAGAAACCGTGGCTGGACTGACCCAGGCATTACAAAATGTAGTTCAGGCTGAAAATCAGGCTGGAGCTGCAAGGAATGGAGCCGGTGATCTGCACCAGAATTTTAGGAGTTTAAACCCTCCTCGTTTATGCGGATCCCCTGATCCGGACGAGGCAGAGAATTGGAAGAGGAGATAGAAAGGATTTTCCAGGTGATGCAATGCACTAATAGAGAGAAAGTGGTACTGGCCACTTTCCAATTTACTAATGATGCTCGAGCATGGTGGAAGGCCACCTCGGCCCACCTACCAAATGTAGCTGAACTGGAGTGGGCCGGATTCCTGGAGATATTCCATGGAAAGTATTTCTCTGAGAGAGTCAAGGAGAAGAAGGCAGCAGAGTTTGCCGCACTAAACAGAAAGGGATGTCCATGGCTGAGTATGAGGCTCAGTTCGCACGACTTGCTGTGTATGCCCCACATTTGGTGGGAACGGAAAGATTAAAGGCTAACCTTTCATGGACGGGCTCAGGCCCATGTTCATTGAAAGGCTCGGACCACACAATATTCAAACTTACACTGAGATGGTTCAAAGAGCTCAGCTGGTAGAAGACACCATGGCCAAAGTGGAGGGCATGAGGGGCAAGGACAACTCCAAGCCGGTCTTCGTCAAGAAGGGAGCACCTAATATTGCTCCAACCTTTCGTAACAACAACGTCAACAACAACAACAAGAGGCCGAATGCCGAAGAGATGCTGCGGGAGACAAAAGAGTCAAAATGGAAGGTAGGCAGTTGGCTAAACTGTAAATTCTGTGATAAACAAGACACCGAGCTGAGGAATGCTCGAAGAAGCTCGGGGCATGCTTGAGATGTGGTGGTCGTGACCACCGTATTCCTGACTGTCCAATGATGAAGGACCACCAGGTAGAGCTCAGAATGCACCGCGGCGTCAGGGACGCCTTAATGCTGTCCCAAGAGCGGCCTACCAGAGGAAGGGGTATGGTGGAAGGTACCATTTCCATACACTCTCAACCTGCATTTGTGCTTATTGATACTGGAGCTGCTTATTCATTTATTTCCACCACATTTGCTGCAACTCTACCTGTCAAACCTGTCCCCTTGAAATCCAAGATCACTGTAGCCTCTCCACTAGGCTCAGAATCTGAACTCACTCACTCTTGCCGAAATGTGAAACTATAATTGGAGGGCACAATCTCCCTGCCGACCTTATCTGTTTAGACATGAAGGGTTATGATGCCATTTAGGTGTCGATTGGCTAATTGAATATGATGCCGATGTAAACGTCGCCATAGGAGGGTCACTTTTAAAAGACCAAACCTTCCAACTCTATCACTACTTGGCACCCGTTATCACAAACACCCTATCTTGATATCCTCCTTAAAGGCTTCTAAGCTGATCAACCAGGGTTGTGATGCTTTCCTAGTTTCCGTTTTGGCAACTGAAAAGAAGAAACTGACCCTAGAAGACATTCCAATAGCCAGGGACTATCCTGATGTATTTCCAGAGGAATTACCTAGTATACCACCTGAGCGGGAGGTAAACATCACCATTGAGTTACTCCCTGGGGCAGCCCCTGTTTCGAAAGCCCCGTACCGCATGTCCCCTGTTGAATTGCAGGAGTTGAAGAGACAGATCCAAGAATTGCTAGATCAAGGTTTTATCAGGCCTAGCACATCCCCGTGGGGAGCGCCAGTGCTATTTGTCAGAAAGAAGGACGGGACAATGAGGCTATGCATTGATTCCGTCAGTTAAACCAGTTGACAATAAAGAATAAGTATCCACTGCCCCCCATCGACGAGCTGTTTGACCAGATCTCCGGTGCACAATATTTCTCCAAGATAGATCTAAGATCAGGCTACCATCAACTAAGAATAAAGGAGGAGGATATTCACAAGTCTGCATTCGGAGTAGATATGGTCACTATGAGTTCGTGGTCATGCCGTTTGGTTTAACAAATGCTCCAGCGGCTTTCATGCAACTTATGAACAATATTTATAGGCCATACTTGGACCAGTTTATAGTGGTGTTCATTGATGACATCCTTATTTACTCCAAATCCAAAGAAGAACATGAGGAACACTTGAAGGTTGCTCTACAAGTGCTCAGAGATAATCAACTCTATGCTAACTTAGTAAGTGTGAATTCTGGATGGAGGAAGTGTCCTTCCTTGGTCACATCATATCCAAGGAGGGAATCTCTGTGGATCCATCTAAGGTGGAGGCGGTAAAGAACTGGCAAGGCCGACAACTGTGTCGGAGATTAGAAGTTTATGGGTTTAGCCGGTTATTATCGTCGCTTCATTAAGATTTCAAAAATAGATTTACCATTGACCAGGCTTACCAGGAAGGAGAATCCATTTGTATGGACTGATGAATGTGAAGAAAGTTTCAAGGCATTGAAAGAACACCTTACCTCGGCACCCGTACTGACACTGCCAGTTGCTGGGGGTAGTTTTGAAGTATACACCGATGCATCCGGGATCGGCCTTGGCTTGTGCTGATGCAAAATGGGAAAGTTATATGCTACGCGTCCAGACAATTGAAGAAGCACGAGGACAATTATCCTGTACATGATCTGGAGCTAGCTGCTGTAGTCTTCGCCTTGAAGATATGGCGTCATTATCTATATGGTGAGAAATTCATTGTGTTTTCTGACCATAAAAGCTTGAAGTATCTGTTTTCTCAGCAGGACTTGAATATGAGACAGCGGAGGTGGTTGGAGTATCTCAAAGACTTCGACTTCACGATCCAATATCATCCAGGAAAAGCAAATGCTATGGCAGATGCTCTAAGTAGAAAGCCAATGATCACATTGTCAAGTTTAATGGTAGACGAATGGAAGTTATTAGAAGACTTCGCCAAGTTAAATATTGATGCTGACATCAAAGAGAAGGGATGCTTTGTTGCTAGTGTTAGAGCACAACCACACTATTGGAGGACATCACAACACTCCAAGACCATGACCCTGTACTTGTGGAGATTAAGGCTAATCTGACCAGAGGCCGGATTTCTCATTAACTGAAGATGGAAGGCTATTGTTCCGAGATCGAGTCTGTGTACCCGACCATGCGGAGACAAAGAAAATGATTATGGATGAGGCTCACAAGACTAGATATACTATTCATCCTGGAACTACCAAAATGTATCAAGATTTGAAAAGAAGCTTTGGTGGCCTAATATGAAGAGGAGGTGGCGGAATATGTCGCCCATTGTTTAACATGTCAAAGGGTCAAGGCGGAACACTTGCGACCCGCAGGTAAACTCAAACCCCTAGAAATTCCGGCATGGAAATGGGAAGGTATAGGGATGGACTTTATTTTCGGACTACCAAATCTAGAGGTGGATTCGATGGTATCTAGGTTATAGTCGACCGCTTAACTAAGTCGGCTCACTTCTTGCCAGTGAAGAATAAGTGGTCAGTAGATGTTCTAGCCGCATTGTATGTGAAGGAAATAGTCAGATTACATGGGACTAGTGTCTATTGTGTCTGATAGAGACCCTAGGTTCACATCCCACTTTTGGAAAGAACTGCATTACTCCTTGGGATCTAAACTAAACTTTAGCACGGCTTTCCATCCACAGACAGATGGTCAGATGGAGAGAACCAACCAGTGATTGAAGATATGTTTAGAGCATGTGTCCTAGATTTTGGAGGTAGCTGGCACGAACACTTACCTCTTGTGGAGTTCGCCTACAATAATAGCTATCAAGCTAGCATTCAAATGGCACCATTTGAAGCACTCTATGGCAGAAGTTGCCGATCTCCAATATGCTGGTATGAAGTTGGAGAAAAACAAATGCTAGGACCAGAGATGATAAGGGAAACCACAGAGAAGGTAAAGCTTATTAAAGAAAGAATGGCAGTGGCGCAGCAAAGACAAAAGGCATATGCAGATAACAAAGGAGAGACCTGGAGTTTCAGGTGGTGAACACGTATTCTTAAAGGTGTCTCCAGGCCGCGGGATCAGGCGTTTTGGCATTAAAGGCAAGTTGTCACCAAGGTTTGTCGGGCCTTTCGAAATCCTTGAAAGAGTCGGCGAGGTGGCATATCGTCTCGCTTTACCACCACAAATGGACGGAATACACAATGTGTTCCACATATCCATGTTGAAAAAGTATGTACGAGATCCATGGCATGTCATAGAATACGAGCTTCTGGAGTTCAACAAAGACGGAACATATAAAGAGAAGCCAATTAAGATCGTGGACCAGGAACTGCGCCAACTAAGGAACAAGGTTATTTCACTAGTAAGGGTTAGATGAATCAACGCATGGATGAGGACGACACGTGGGAAACCGAGGAAGCAATGCACAAAAGATAACCGAGTTATTCACAAGTAAGTACGCTCACTTGTACAATAATTTTCTATACATGAATTTGGGGACCAAATTCTCTTAATGGGGGAGGGTGTAGCACCTCGGAAATTTTAATTCAAAGTAAATGGAAATAAATAATTTCCAAATATCAAGTATTTAAAACATACGTATCATTATCGTATGTGCTAAAACACATCGAAAAATTCCGTCAAAATTATAAATCAACCCTAAACATTATTACTAAATGTTTCACAAAGAAATTTGTGAAACGAAAAATCGTATTAGCCAAGTTTAAAGTGTTTCGAGACTTATTATCGTAATTCATGAATAGTCGACAAACCATTATCACACGTACTCGGATGAGTCAGAAATTAAATAAATCATATATGGACTTCAAATAATATCCTCTAATGACCCATCAAGAAATTTGGTCAATAAAATCATTTGGACTAGGTTTAAAGTTATTGTGACCGATTATCCAAATTAGGAAACAAGTCGAAAACCGTTAACACGGAAATACGACGCAACCATAAATTAAATAAAAATTTGAGAGACTTATAACATTATATATTAATGACCAATATCATAATTGGGTCAATGGACATCATTGGCCCAAAATCAAATGAAGAAAGGAAATGCATAGAAATTCGTAACTCTAATAGGCTGAAATTAGAAAGAGGCAATTTCAGTTGAATTGGGATGCAATCATGCATTCTTGGCAACCAAATTCGTGCCTAACTATGGTGGGAGGTTTCCTAAGCCTCACACACTCAAAGGGAGGAAGAAATCCTCAAAAATAGGAAACTAACATGTCAAAACCGCAACTTCGCTTTCCTTGACCATGGTTGCTTAAATACTCTTCACCAAACCTTAGGGAAGAGTTTTAGAACTTGCTAGGGTCGTGTTGAGGAGCTCTTGGTGGCTGAGGAGCTGTGGAACGCCCACACCAAGCCGTTCTTCTTCCCCTTCTCGTCTGCTGCGACCTGCACAACCGTCCACTTGAAGTCGACCAAAGGTTAGTCAAACATAAACCAAACCTTGCAAGGCCTATCCCCTGGAAGAGGGTCAAGTCTACGTTCTAACCCAAGTGGAATGCCCAATTCCATGCAGTTACACGGAGTAGTAAGCGTTTTCCTCCAAGTGGTCTGAACACGGGTTTTTTGGAAAAATGGACTTCTTCAACCCAGAAGGTAGGTTTTCTCGGGCAAAACCTTAACGTATCCTATACCAATGTGTAGAGCATCAAGTTACCTTTCATTTCCCACTGGTTTCATCAAATTTCATTTAGTAGATTTTGAATTATAATCGTTTTGCCAAAGTCGTGCACTGTTAGGGTTTTTCCCATTTTTGTATGTTGCAATGTGATGCAAGACCGAATTAGAGTAAACTTATAACATGAAAGTTATTCTACTAGTTGTCCTCGTCAGTTTTGTGTTGAATGTTTTGTCTAAATCGCATTATTTAGAGAGTTATAAGCATGGTAAGAGGGTTGCTGCCTGAAACTACGTTGTTCAGGTTACACTTGGTATTACGTTGTGTTTGACTTGATTAAAGCCTATAGAAACCATCATGGTTTTCTAATTCTGATTTACTGGAAGCACCCTTGCATGTCTAGATTAGTTTAAAACTGGTTTCGTTATTTTTCATACCCTGTACAAATTGTTCTCTATTTTAGAAGCACCTTGTGTCAATATAAGACAGTTCTGGACCGCAATCCAAGAACATGTCCTTTCTCTGTCGACGTCAGGCGCAGACCCTGTGAAGGCGACGGCCCGATAGGCCGCGTTCTGAGGTCTTGTCGTGACAGCACCGACCGCCGCGTTCTGAAAGCGACGAGCGCTCGATCGCGACCCTGCTGCCTGATCTGACCGCCGCTGTCTGCGTTCTTCACATAACCCTGTCGCGTTCTGGTACTGGGGTCTGTCGCGACCTGACCCCTGGCCTGATAGCCCTGTCGCTTTCCTTATTGTTGCCCAGCTAGCTAGCCCAGAGGGGGGGGGGGAATGGGTTATTAAAAATTGATCTTTGATTGAAACCTGTTCACTAATAAGATTACACAACAACTTAAACGAAAGTTAGAGTTAAAGGAAATGAAACAGCAAACGCACAAAGCACAGCCACAAGACACAAGGATTTTATCCTGGTTCGGAACTCTTTCCTTCAGGAGACCTACGTCCAGTCCCTGAGCATACCTCAGGATATCACTATCAGAGTACTATCCCCCTCACGGATCCTTACACCCAGCCACAACCGGTCTTCCTTCAACCTGAAGGGAATACAACCACCCTGGATACCACCAGGTCTTCCTTCACACAGAAGGGAACACAACCACCCTGGATACCACCAGGTCTTCCTTCACACAGAAGGGATAAAACTAATAGAAGTAAGCACAAGAACAGGCTTCAGGAACTAGCTTAAACAGCTATAGTCTGAAGAAAATAAGCCTCAAGAGAGAAAGGGTTTTGACACTGGTTTCTCTCAAAAGACTTCAGTAACTCTCACAGGAATTTCTCTTTCACCAGAGAGCTAAAGAGCTGAGATCTATTGAATGGAGTGCTTCGCTCTTGTATGAACTACAGAAGACTTGAAGGATTGGCTATGCTCTATCACAGAATGTTGTGCTCTTCACCAAAGTTATCTTTTTCATCTTGTAGTCTTGTATTTAAGCTTCTACTTGAAATTTGAACGTTAAAGATTTGTTGTCTCTCATTTTGGTGTACGTTAGACTGGTCTGAAAGGAAGCTTCTGATCTTCAGTCTTTTATCCTTTATTACACGCCAAAGAAATGTTTGATATCTTGTATCTTTTGTGTCCAACGTTGTACAGATAAATCTTGTCAGGTATCAGCAAGCATATTACAATTACATAGGAGACAGCTAGGGCTGTCGCTGATTGTTAGTCACAGTTGGAAAAGATATTGCTATATTTAGCAAAGCTCCTTTCTGTCAAAATAAAGATGTAGACAGAATAGCACAATAGTGGAAGATATCATCTGCATGCATGAGAGATACGTTCAGAGTGCATTGAATGCATAGCAGTCAAACAGACGAGATACGACTTTGACTATTCAACGTATATTAAAGAGTGTTGATATAATAATGAAATCAATATGACCAAAGCCGATACCTTTATGACTTATGAAATCGTTATAAGTTGATAGGCAAATCGTTATGACAGAGAATCATTAAATCATAATAATGAGATCGTTATAAGCACTTATGAAATCGTTGTGCAAGACAAATCGTTATAAGCACTTGTGAAATCGTTGTGCAAGACAAATCGTTATAAGCACTTATGAAATCGTTGTGCAAGACAATCGTTATAAGCACTTGTGAAATCGTTGTGCAAGACAAATCGTTATAAGCACTTTGAAATCGTTGTGCAAGACAATCATATAAGCACTTGTTAAACGTGTGCAAGACAAATCGTTATAAGCACTTATGAATCGTTGTGCAAGACAAATCGTTATAAGCACTTCTGAAATCGTTATGAGTTCTACAAACGATATGATCACTTAAGAAATCGTTGCGATAGACAAATCGTTATGAACAATACAGAAATCGTTATGAGTTCTACAGAAATCGATGTGACACTTAAGAAATCGTTGCGATAGACAATCGTTATGAGGTCTTAGAAATCGTTATGACAACTTAGAATCGTTGCGACGAGCAAATCGTTACGAGGTCTTAAGAATCGTTATGACAACTTAAGAAATCTTGTGACGATCAAATCGTATGAGGTCTTAAGAAATCGTTATGACAACTTATGAGTCGTTGTGATGAGCAAGTCGTTATGATAACTTACAGAATCGTTACGGCGAGCAAGTCGTTGCGAGTTCTTAAGAAATCGTTATGACAACTTAAGAAATCGTTGCGACGAGCAAATCGTTATGAGGTCTTAAGAAATCGATGCAATGACTTGGAAAAGTATGAAGTGAGAGTTTTACCTGATTGTCTTGAACTTCATTTTACTTTAATTTTTTGTCCTCAAGCTCAAGTAATTCATTAGTATTGTTTTGTTAATCATCAAAATTAATATATAAATAAGTAAATTAATTATATGGGGAAAGTTTGGTCATCAATCTCCCCCTTTTTGATGATGACAAAATATACTAAACAGCATAAATAAACAGACATGTTTTTCAGAATTGCTTTAGTTTTCTCCCCCTTTTTGTCAATAATAAGCAAAAATAGTCTATGAGACAAAGAAGAGAGAGAGAGAGAGCTTTGGATTAATTATGAACAAGATAATACAAAGGAGACAAAGAGAGGCATGCTGTGAAATGACAGCCCATGCCTTGATCTCCATGTCTTCAAAAAACTGGTGGAAAACACCAGGAGCAACTGAAACAGAAGGACCCATGGCTGGAATGATCCTTTGAATAAAAGCTGCCGCTGCTGTTCTAGGAATTCTCCATACTGATCTCTGTCCAGTATGAATCTGAAGTAGGTGCTCTTTCCAAAACTGGCACGATGGAGAAATCTATCCAGAGAGATTGGATAGAAAAGCTTCTGATCAAGAAGATCCTTCTTCAAGGCATAGAAGGCAGTATATCTGGCTGCCCACTGAACATATATCTCTTGAATTGGATGTATGGAATTTAGATCCAAGAAGGCTTCTGCTGACAACGTAGCTTATGTGATGGACTAAGGAGCTGTTGATGGCTTGTAACTGAAGATGGGATTCCTTATAGAGCTTTTCCCCTTCGGAGGGAGGAAGCCTCTCACACTCAGAAATGAGTGGAGCCAAACTTGGGAGGAAATGCGGCCAGAGTGGTATTATCTGAAAATAAACCGCAAAAAGGAAGGCAATCTACCCTGCTTGGCTGACATCTACCCATCTGCTTAGCAAACATATCAAAGGCATGGGAGCCTGCATCTGAATCAACACTAAGGAGTGTAGCTTCGGCAAAAGAACTGGAGAGTCAACTTGGAGTTTTGCAAAATCCACTGTGAGGGGAAGATTGATTGGATGTCTGATCTCAGCATTACTATAGCTGAATGAATTGGTAGAACTGGACTTCAGGCAGCTTGTTCAGGTAGCAAAATTACTGTACAACTAGAAGTTCTTGGCAATCCTGATCTCTTTCAGAATGAATGGTCCCCAAGAGGTCTTATGCTGAAGAATGAACCACTCAGAAAGAGTGAGTGGGTGATCTCTATGGGTAAGGGTTTCTAAACGGACAGTCAAGTATTTGGAGTATATAGACTTGTTGCCCTTGACGTTGGCCCACTGCTCTTCAGTCTTGAACTCAGTGCCCTCATAGATTTTAGATTTTTGAAAGTGGGTTCAACTGGGAAAGAGGAAGTACAATGTTTAGATGCTCAGAGAGGGTGAGGAAAGGAATACCATAGATAGTGGAAAGGATGCATTTTTTAAGGTATTCCCTATAGATGGATCTTCTGGGAGGTTCGAGGGTAAGAGAGTACCAAGAGGAAGAAATAATGGTGAGGAGGGGATGCTGACGGAGGATGAATGTTTCCTCTTTTTCTGGCAGGACCGGGAGGATCAGTCCTGTGGACATGAGAGGCAATGGATAGAATGGAGATGAGGGTATTTCTCTCAAAGTCATCCAGAAGATTAGTGTCAAATACACTGTGAATTTGAGGTTTTTCCAGAATGAAGGTGACAGAAGAAGGAGGAGTAGAGGATGGAAGAGATGTTTGGGATTGAAGGATGTAGATGGATGAACTGGAGTAGTTTCAGTGAGAGGTGAAGAAGGTGAGGGTGATGATGGAGCTGAGGTTTGAGAGGGAGTGGGAGAGAGGAAGGTTGAGATGGAATGATAGAGGATGAGTTTGGGTGCGAGGCATAGGGTGTTTGAAGTTGGTGGAGCTGGAGGGGCTGTAGAAGAAGATGAAGGTGAGGAGGGGATTGGAGTTGCAAGAGTAGAAGTTTCAGGGCCCTTGGCTGCTAGCTGCTACTGGCTCTTTCCCTTTGCTTGACCTTGGCTGACAACTGCAGATGGCCAGATGGCCTAAATTCCTGATGAGATGGTCCTGATGACCCTGAAGCTTGTACTGATGGCCCAGATGGCCCTGACTCTTGTGCTGGTGGCCCTGGTGGCCGAGGAACAGCTGCTGGTCTGCTCTGAGTAGCAGAAGGAAAGTCCCACCTGTCCTGAAATTGCTGATAGCATGGTCTTCATGTCTGACATTCCTTGTTGAACCATCTCATAGCATTTCGGACTGAAGACAGTTCAGAAGTGGCTGTAGCTTGACTGGAAAGAATGCCTTGGACACTGGACTGAACTGATGACAATATATCTCCTTGAGCCTTTAGTATTTCCATAACAGGCTTCAAATTGACTTTCCTGTGGCTCTTTCCTTGCCTTCTGTGAACCACTCTCTTGATTTTTCTCTGAGGTACTGGTTCTTCAAATTCACCATGACCTGTACTATGTCCTTCATTTACAGGGGTATTTTCAATGGGCTCCCTTGTGATGGTGCTTCTTCTGTACCAAGCTCTTGCTCCCCTGAATAGGAGCAGATTTAACAACATTTTCTTGCTCTCCCAGAGTGGAGCTTCTTCCAAACAATGTCCTCACTGTGGCTTTCTGCCACTGATTCTGATATTTGATGCTCACTTCCAATTGGCTCCACCTGGCTAGCTTCCTCCATTTCAATGTGACCCTCGCCACAGAAGTAGATACTTGAGACACACTTGCAATTTGCTCCCCCTCAGTAGGAGCTTCATCCATCACTACTTCCCCTTGCGCAACTGTTGGCTCCTCAGAAATAATATTTTCTGCATTGGATCTTTCAATATGGCCTGGTGCCCTAGCTTCTGTCTCTGTAAGTCCACCACCTTCTGAAGTAACTGAGGTGGAAGGACGGAGTCCAACACCTCTCTTAGAACAGAGGCAACTCTGGAGGTGGCAAAGGATCTGCCCCACTGCTACTGCTTCTCTCGTTGGAGCTGCTGTTGATTGATTCAACTGCTAATCTGCTCTGCTGCTGCTAATTCTGCTGCTGCTGCGCTGCTAATTCTGCTGCTTCTTCTGGAATTTCGGGGATGTCTCCGATGATGGCCCTCCCTCTGCCACAGAGGTCTTGGTCCATATCCCATTCTGCACTGAGAATCCACTTTTCTTTAGGTTCCTTGAACTTATAGACTGGCCCATCTTTTCCACAACTGCCCCAGATAGATTTACTCCAAAATGTTTGAATATCTTGGTAAGTAGATGAGCATAGGGCAATGAAACATTCAACTTGCTCTTTGTATCCCATATTTGATCATGGGCAAACTTCATTCTCTCCATCATGATTTCGGCCATGTTAATCTCCTTTTGCTGGATTACCCAGAACATCATATCTGAATGTGCCCTAGTACAAGTTGAGAAAGTGGCACTGCGGGGAACTATGATTTGGCAGATAATAAAATGAAGTAGACGGTTGAACGCAGTCATCTGATTTATATCCAATTTCCCGTCTCTCAGCCTGAAACCTGGACCTATAATGCCAAGACCCTTTGCTTGATCGTTCACTGTGTGAACTCCACTGTGTCCAGAAGTCTTCACCCCAAACAACATGTGCAAAAGCTCATGATCTACTTTGATTTGGATACCCTTTACAGATGAGACAAGGGACCCATCCGCCTCTGACCTTAGACAAACATAAAGGCTTTCACCAGGTCGGGAATAGCTTACCTCGGTGAAGGTGGCAATATCCACCACTGCATCCTTCTCAAAGTTTCTGCTATCAACTGTTCATTCATTCTTCTCTAGATCTGGTACATCCACTGCTTTATTTCTGCAAATTTTTGTCTTGATGAATGTGAACCTTTCCTGCTGCTCAGGGGGACAAATACTCAGCACTGTAGCCCCCTACACTTCCGGAGATCACTGGAGCGGCCATGGGTAGAGTGGAGAAAAGGTTCTGAGGAGAGGAGATGATGGGAAGGAAGCCCTCAAGGGATTCTTCGCGGGAAGAAGAGAAGGCTTCAAATCTTGCGGAGAGTCGATGCCGGAATCGTTAGAGCATCGGCTTTGGGCGAACAGATAAATGAGAGAAGGTAAAGGTGGGAGAAGAGTCGTTCCCACAACAATTGACCAATTAATAATACTTTATCGAAAGGAGGCACCAAAAGGGGTAACGACAGAAAGCGACAAAAAGGTTTGACGGGTCAAACTGCTTTTAACACATTAGCGGTCAAGTACAATAAATAAGCTGAGTTTTGCTTAATGCCAGAGGGAGAGAGAAGATTTCTTATAATCTGAAAAATTTATATGCCAATTTAAATACAGAAATCTTTTCACAAATTGCACATCCCTAATTCCCTTCTAAGAGATGTAAATCTCTCTTCAGGTAGGGCTTTTGTGAAGATATCTGCCAATTGACCATTTGTATCTATAAAAGAAATTTCTAAATTACCACTAGCTACATGATCTCGAATGAAATGATATCTAACCTCAATGTGTTTAGTCCTTGAGTGTTGCACTGGGTTTTTGGTGAGGTTGATGGCACTTGTATTATCACACAGTAGTGGAATTGACTTGATATGAATGCCGAAATCCTCAAGTTGTTGCTTTATCCATAGGAGTTGTGTACAGCAACTTCCAGCAGCAACATATTCAGCTTCAGCTGTTGATAGAGCTACTGAGTTTGTGTTTCTTGGAGGACCAAGATATCAGACATCCTGCAAGAAATGGACAACAACCACTGGTGCTTTTTCTATCTACTTTGCATCCAGCATAGTCAGCATCAGAATATCCTACTAAATTTATTTCACAAGATTTTGGATACCAAAGACCTAAATCATGAGTTCTAGCTAAATATCTAATATTCTTTTCACAGACATTAAATGAGACTCTCTAGGGTCTGCTTGATATCTAGCACACATGCATACACTAAATAAAAATGTCTGGTCTACTTGCTGTTAAGTAAAGTAATGACCCTATCATACCTCTATAGTTCTTTTGATCTACCTTTTTACCATTTTGATCACTGTCCATCTCTGGTTGATGTGCTCATTGGCGTTGACAGTGGCTTTGCACCTTCAAAACCAAATTTCTTTAACAGCTCTTTGGTGTACTTGGCTTGACAGATGTGGGTGCCTTCCTTCCCTTACTTGATTTGCAATCCAAGGAAGTAGTTTAGCTCTCCCATCATATCATTTCAAATTCTCCCTGCTATCTTTTCAAAGTACTTGCAAAGAGATTCATTAGTAGATCCAAAATAATATCATCTACATCTATTTGCACAAGTAGTATATGTTTGACTTTTGATTTTATAAATAATGTGCTATCTACTTGACCTCTAGTGAAACCATGATCTAACAGAAAGTACTGAGCCTTTCATACCAGGCTCTAGGTGCTTGCTTTAAAACCATATAAAGCCTTATGGAGTTTAAACATGATTGGAAATTCGGTGTCATCAAAACTGGAGGTTGTTCAACATACACTTCCTCCTTGATAAAACCATTTAAGAAGCAGATTTGACATCCATTTGAAACATTTTAAGTCTAATGCAGATGCATAAGCAAGTAAGATTCTAATAGCCTCAATCTAGCCACAGGTGCATAGGTTTCATCGAAATCTATGCCTTCCTCTTGAGAATAGCCTTGAGCTACCAGTCTGGCCTTGTTTCTTAAGATTACTCCAGACTCATCCAGTATATTTCTGAACACCCACTTGGTGCCAATAACTGAATGATTGGATGGTCTAGGAACAAGTGACCATACTTGGTTTCTCTTGAACTGATTTAGTTCATCTTGCATGGCTATTATCCAAGATTCATCAGTTAAAGCTTCATTGACTGTCTTAGGCTCTATTTGAGAAACAAAAGCTAAATAATCACAAGGAATTACATTATCTCTTGTTCTTACCCCTACAGATGGATCACCAATAATGTTCTCAGAGGGTGATCTTTCTTATGTCTCCATTCTTTTGGAAGATTTGCATGTTGAATTTCAGTTTGCTGCAGTTCTTCCAGAGGTGGATCTCCCTTGTCCTCAATTGAGGTATTCTTTATTTTTTCGGACAAGTCATCTGCATCATCAATGTCACTAATTTCTTCCTTTTTCAAGGAAGGTTAGATTCATCAAAAATAACATGCACGGTTTGTTCAATTAATAATGAGCGTTTATTGAAAACTCTATAACCTTTGGTTTAGAAGTGTACCCCATAAAGATGCCTTCATCTGATTTGGCATCTAACTTACCAATGTCCCTTTTTCCATTGTTGTGGATGAAGCAAGGACATTCCAATATTTTGAAGTGACTGATCTTAGGTTTCTTTCCCTTGTAGAGTTCATAAGCAGTCTTCTTCAGAATTGGCCTAATCATTACCCTATTAATGATGTAGCTTGCAGTGTTGATGGCTTCGGCCCAAAATATCTTGGCAAGTCATATTCTGATAACATTGTTCTTGCCATATCCAAAAGAGTTCTATTTTTTTCCTCTCAGCAATTCCATTCTGTTGAGGTGTCCTTGGTGCTGAGAAGTTGTGCTCAATTCCTTGGTCATCACAGAACCTGGCAAACTTTTCATTTTGAAATTCACCACCATGATCTGATCGGATAGAGATAATGGCGAACTTCTGATCTTTCTGAACTTTCTTGCTGAAGCTGACAAAATTATCAAAGGTGTCATCTTTGTGCTCTAGAAAGGATACCCAAGTAAATCTTGAGTAATCATCAACTATGACAAATCCAAAATCTTTCCTCCAAGACTGGTAGTCCTCATTGGCCCAAATAGATCCATATGAAGAATTCTAACGGCTTTGAGGTGGTCACTACTGTCTTTGATTTGAAAGAGTTCTTGGTGTGCTTTCCTTTGCACAAGGTCTGCAGATGCTATCCATTTTTGTGTTGACCTATGGCAGTCCTTCCACTAGATTTCTTTTTCTGAGCTTGTTCAATCCATCCAAACTGCAGTGGCCCAGTCTTCTGTGCCACAACTCATTGATTGATCTTTGCTGGCTGCCAACAGACATCTTGATCCCGATCCCCCTGAGTTCCTCAGATAGAGTACATACAAATTTTTTCTTTCTCTATTGCTTCTTCAAAGATGACTGCTCCATCCTTTAATATGCTGCATTTTGATTCTTGGAACTGAATCTGATGGCCTTTGTCACACAACTGGCTGATGCTAATGAGATTGTGCTTTAATCCTTGACTCTTGACCAGCAACACATCTTCAATAACTGATTTTCCTTTGTTGTCACGGACCCACTTCCTATCACTGTGCCTTTTCCATTATCTCCATAGGTAACTGTTCCTCTTCAGCTTGGAGTTTGTCGAAAAGCTTTTGGTTACCTGACATGTGTCTTTGACATCCACTATCAAAATACCATTTGGATGCTCTTGAATTTCCCTGAAATTTAAACATTAAATTTTAGGTACCCAAGCTCTTTTGGGTCCTGATTGGTTAGTATCATTATTTTATACCTTTTATTATCCATTTTTTATGTCTGTTGGCATGTTTTTTGATATGTCCTATTTGTTGCAGTGATCACAGCAGATAATTTTGTTACCTTT